>PVIW01002123.1:14856-239240 GCA_004026585.1 Noctilio leporinus
GAAAGAAAGAAGGAACTTGTACCCTTTGCAACAACATGGATGGAACTGGAGAGTATTATGCTTAGTGAAATAAGCCAGTCAGTGAAGGACAAATATCATATGATCTCACCCATTATGGGACAATAATGAGCAAAACTAACAACAAGCAAAACAGAACCAAGTATATGAATACAAGGAATAGGCCTTCAGTGGTCAGGGAGAAAGGGGTTGCGGGGAGGCAGAGGCAAGAAAGGGGAGCAGCTTAGACAAGAACCTAGTATAAAGGAACCATGGACATGGACAACAGGTGGGATTGAATTTGAGGGGAATGGGTGGGTGGGGAGGGGGACAGAGGGGAGCCAAAAGGGGATGGGTGTAATACAACAACAATAAAAAAACAAACAAACAAACAAAAAAACTATCTATATCAATTATACCTAAATCAAATGATTACAAGATTTTTATGTAGAAAATATATTTACTCTGGAGGGAAGGATGGAGGAGGTCAATTTTGTTATGTGAAAAATAATGATTTCTTCAAAAGTGACTTACACTATTCGTACAGGCCAACGTTGTATCAAAGCTGCAGGTTGAGAAGTCATTACTATCTGGTAACATATAGACAAATCTACAACTCTGATCTTTTCAGTAAAAATCATCATTACTAAGATCAAACTAGTCTTAAAAATCGAAATCACAAGTATGTTCATGTGGAAATAGCTTGTGAATATGTGTTCTGTACTAGTAACTAAGAAATGAACAATCCCATCTAGTTCCTGCCACCATCTAGGCTGTCAGAGTGGAGGCCTCCCTGCTCCTGGAGCCATGGGGCTGGGTTGGGAGGACTAAGTGGGAGGCAACCCTGAGTAGGCCATCATGGTGCCTGGTTGGTCAGCAGGGTCTAAGCTGCTCATTTCAGTCCAATCAGTAGTGGATGAAGCTTCCAAACTTGCCCCCCTGATGGTTACAACAGACACATCTTACTTTTCTACTCTTAAAGACATTTTTTCAAGAAGCAATCAGGGAACAGCAAATCTCTCTCCCCTTATTCTTTCTAGAACATCTCTCCCATCTGGAAAACCACAAGTGTGGGACCTTGGCTCCTCTGGCCTCACTGATGAACACTCACCAAGCTGCCTCTGCCATCCTCATAGGTGATGGCATAACCCTGGTGGCAGAGGTGATGGATACAAGTGATGTCACAATAAGTGGAGCTTTGCCAAGGGGTGACTGCAGACTGGCTGCTGCTTGGGCACTTGAGACCACCTGATGGACCTGGAGTAACATCCGTCTCTGATCTTGGCCTGGGGGCAGCTTCACTGATGAGCAATAGCCAGGAAGCCTCTTGTGTCTCTATCTACTAGTGCTAGAGTGTCCCACTGTGCACACATTGATGGGCACACCTCCTCCCCTCAGAGTCAGAAGGGCAGTTCCTACAGAACCCACCACAGGGCTGTGAGCTGTTGCAAGCGTTCATCTAACTGACAACATCTCTATTCTTGCCCTCACTTCATAAATGCCTTAACCTTCCAGACCCATCCAAAGATACAGCCCACTGTTCCAGGTCCCGTCTGCTGCCAAGGGGTGTGGAAGCCATGTTGGCAGAATGTCTTTCCTATTTGTTTGAGAGAGACATGTATGAAGAGTTCCCCATGGGATCAGTAGGTCTGAGCCTCCTAACAATCTAGGCATAGTTTTAAACTTCTGGTCACACACTTACCAGACGCGTGCCCTGGGTTCACCTGCTGCCTGGCTCCCTCCAAGGTGTTTTGCCCAACAGAGTGTTTAACTTTTTCTTAATTCAGGATTTAAATTGCATCACCATTCTTAATACATGTTACTGTTTACTAACTTTGCCTTTCAGTAGGTCTTTTTCTCCCTATGTTTCCCTAATAATCTATATTTTTAAATCAAAAAAGAGTATCACTTCATGTCTTCTACCCATTTTTTTGATCAGAGTATATTTTGTTACTGAGTAGTATGAGTTCCTTATACATTTTGGATACCTACCCCATATTATAAGGTACATAAATGTGCATTGTACACCTGAAGCTAATAAAAGATTGTATGCCAACTATACTTTAATCAAAGCTTTTTAATTGAAAAAAGATGAAAAGGTATAGATTTTAAAAAGGCAAACTAGTTTTTAAAAGAGGTTGTTATTCCTATATAGTTCTCATCAAATGCTAGTCAAGAATGTGGCATGTTTAGTGTTATGTAGCTCATGTACATGATTTTATATGTCATGAAGAAAACCTATAAAATCAAGGTGAAAAAACTATCTTTACTTTTTGGGGGAAAATGTTCATATATTAATCATACTGAACATTATCAGCTAACAAACCTGGTGATGCGAGCTCATGATCCACAGTGCAGTGGTTTAAATGCACCACTAAGTACACTGGTCTACTCTGTAGGCAAACATTATAAACTAGTAACAGTGCAGCTGACCTCACTAGGCTTGTGAAACATGGCAAAAGACATGTTTTAGTATATGACATGTTACCAGTTTCTTAAATGGTGAGATGAAAGGATCTGCTTTCTGTTTTGATTTAGCCCAAGCCCACCATACAAGGGGATTTGTACAGCCTCTGAACAGGTAAGAGGCCCTTGTAGGCAATACAAAAACAGCATACTGTCCTCTGGTCTAAGTTTCCCCTGTAATTAATTGTGACATTTGGAATTTACGAGGTAGCATAATTACAATGGGAAAGGAAGAAAATGCTCCTGAAAGACCTGTCTCTTTTTAAAAGACTGTAGCATATTTCTGTTGGGTCAATATACTGGCTATTTGAAGATGCTTGAAATCTCTACCCCTTTGTATATCCTTGAATTTTTAAAACATTTTGTAAAATATATGAAAAATGCCCCAAATACTGCAATCTATATGCATTTGTATGCTTTATTTTGTACAAGAGTAATTCATTTTTTATTAATATATTGGTGTATTACAGTTGTCCCATATTTTCCTCCATTGCTCTCCTTTGTCCCACCCAGCCCATACCCAAGAGTAATTCTTAGGAGTCGAGTGGGAAGCTGTATGCATAGTTTGAAAAAATATTCTTAAAATTACAATTATGTTAATCTCTTTTTCAGTGCAAACTTTATTGAGAGAGTGCAGGCATTAAGGGTGACATTTCTATGTTTATTAGCAATTTATGAGTTTGAGAAAGGTAAGAAGCCCTGGGACAAGCAGGCAGTCAGTGAGAATCCCTCTTGCACAGACTTGCTAAACTCTGTCTTTCAAGAGGCTGACATTGTAACACCTGCTGGCAGGGCTCACTGCTGGAATGAGGGGCTCCGTGTGTGTGTGTGTGTGTGTGTGTGTGTGTCTGTGTGTGTGTGTGTGCATTTCGAGCCCTGGTGTTATAAACAAAGGCCTTTATGAAAATGAAATGGAGAAGACTATTTTCTTGTTACGCTTAGGGCTATTCTCAATTAGTGGAATACAGTCCTCTGGTTCAAGAAACTTCAATAAAAACAGGAAATATCTAAAGGTGTTTCTTTAATTGTTTACATTGTACAAAAGTATTAACATTAAAAGTATTACTTGTACAATTTGCTTCTTACCCTGAATCATGCAAGCCCAGGAGAGACCAGGTTTGATTTGTGTTCCGTTATACCTGCCTACTTAGCACAGTGCCGAGTATGGAGTGGACTTACTATAAACATATATTGAATGATAGATAAACATCTGAATAGAGCAACCAACATAAAGGCTAAGGATGACTTTGTTATTCATGAAAAAATGCCGGACCTGCTTTATAAAATATCCACCCAGGCTGTGTCTAGGTACTAAGTCATCCAGAAAGTCAAGACACAGCCAAACCCATGCTATTCCTTGGTTCTGACTCTTCCTGAGCTCTCAAATCAAGGGTCTTTTACTGACTTCACAAGAGATCCCTCTCCTAGAACCCAGCACTCAGCACTTCCTTAACGGGTCATGGCTGATCAAACCACAACCAATCCCAGGCTCTCCAGAACTGACTGGCACAGGTGTGTCCAGCAGCACCGCGGGCACAGCGGTGGCGGTGGAGAAACAATTTCCTCAATGGCCAGACCCCTGCTGCTCATTTGGTCCCTCCCTCTCATCTGTTTAGTTGCCCTTGAGATTATTACCTTCTTTTGACTTGTGAAGTACTATGTATCCATGGATGGAACTTGGAGAAAGGATATTGTAGTTCTGACAAACTAGGTGTTTGATTCAGCTTTTCATTTTAGCACAGGATCAGTGGGGACTTCATGAGCCTTCCTAGCTGGTGTCAAGGTGTTTCAACTGAAGGTGAAAAGCACTTTCTCTGTGGCTCGGTGGTCTTATTACTACAGGAAATATCCTAAAAACTTTCCCATCAGGCAGAATGGAGAAGAAAGATCAATTATGTGAAGAGAGACAGGTAAAGGCTTACTATATAATCAATTAATGACAATACACCCTTGTTTTTCTTGTCAGGGAAACTGCCCCTCAAATATCTTAAAGGAGCAGGGGAATTTCTGGAAGAGTAACAATAATTCTAAAAGTTTGTCTACCCCAATTGACTATGAATCCTAACATTTATCATGCCTGATGGTTATATACTTCTAAGTTGAAATTCTCCTTCAGCTCCCTTAAACCTCTACAGTCAGTATGAAAAATAGATCTTTATAATAACTCCGTGGTGTAATTGATGGAATTTTGGGCTCAATGTCCTTCATTATTTGAAGATCACGAGTCTAGATTTGAAAAGGAAATTCGCCGCGTGGCTGACATGATGGGCAGAAAGCACACTGGGTTGGAAGTCCAGCCTCAGGTAGTTCTGAGAGACTGAGGCCAGTCCCTTGTTCTGTTTGTCTGGCCCTCAGTATGAAAAGTGTAAGTTTATGCTCAGTGACTTATTAAGTCTCTGTTCTTTAGTCCACTGGTCTGAGAGGTTTGTCCTGACCCTCTCTTTCCACAGCTTGAGTTTACATTATCCAAGGTGCAAGGTAATGTGACACAGTTTAAAAATATATAGATTCTATGGTACCACTTACACTTTCACTTTAATTTCTGAAATGTATTCCCACAAATGTCCTTACCTCTATTTCGTGATTGACTATTTGCTAAGTCTCTCCTCTCTCAGGTTCTATATTCTTTTATCTAAGGGGATATTATATTCTAAATAGAAGATCATTTTAAGTTTCATACTAATAAAGTGTTAAATAGAAATACTGAACGTAGAAATGGACAATGGCCAGAACACAGGTAAAAATAGAACTCGGACCCACCATGTGCAGAAACCTACTCAGAAAACCAGCCCCTTATCTACATACAATACCCAGTGGAGGGAGCCGGACTGCTCTAAGGCAGACTTAGAGGAAGTCAGACTGCCAGTTCTATTAACAGTGCAGGAAAACACACAATAACTTCACAACAATTGACTCCAATTGGCAGAGACTTGATTAATAGAGACTGTTTCTGACTCTAGCAGTGGAGAGAACTGACTGTGCTCCACTAAGCCACCAAACAGGAGGCCACCACTCCGCACTGCGGGGTGGGGCAGGCCACACTGCACCTCATCCCAGTCTCTGCTACAGAGCTCTCCTACCCCTCTGCCTCCTTCTGAATCTCCACCAAAGCGAGTCACTCTGCAAGTGACTCTGAATAAAAAGGATTTGCTGTGTTCTCACTTGGTCAGTACTCATTTATTCCCACAGTGAGAATACAAAGGAATAGGGAATGCACTTGATTTCAACTAGATGGAGCAATTTCCCTGTTTCCTTGGTCAATTATTTTAAGTTCTCCACAACTAGTATTTAAAAACTTGCCCATATCGAAACACCTCCTTCTGCATACTTTTCTATTCCTAATACTTAACTACTCTGAGATAGGAGTATGGCTCCACCCTAGCTTCTCAGGGAAAAGGGAGGCCCAAGAACTGCCTCAGCATCTTAACCAACATTCACTTCAACACCTACAGTTTCACTCCCACACCACCTCCCTAGCTCTGGTCACAATGCAAAAAGAAGCATCTCTGTGCCCCATTCAGTGGATCCTGTTGTCCTTGACTTCACAGCTTTGCGTACTGATATATCCCCATACTCCCTGGTTTCCTCCCATGTCTTCCCTTCTCTCTGTGAACACTCCCATCTGGTCCTGGCTCTGCCATGTAAACTCCTCCATTCCCTGCCCCACAGCAAGCCCCTCTCAGCTGTCACCTGTCTCTCTTTCCCACCTGAGGGCCTGAATGCTGGATACTTATCTACTATTCCATTTCCTCTCATTCCTCAACCAGCGGCCACGTAGGTTCCACCTATTACTCCCCTGAAACTGCCTTCCAACCACCAATGTCTTCATTTCCCTCAACATGACAGGGACTCTTAATGCCTACTCCTGTCACTGATCTGTGGTAGAAGCTCCTCTTTTTGCTGGTTCTGCATTGTTGAGCTACACGCAGGCTACAGCTTTACCTGAACTCCTACAATTCTCACAACAAGATGAAGTAGTTGTTCTTCCTATGATTCCTATTTTGGAAATTAGAGCTCACAAAGTTCATCTCCCCATGCAAAACCCACATCTGTACCACCTGTCCTTCTTCCCTGAGACTCAGCCTGCCTTCTCTGTCTGAAATAATCACAGCAGCAGGTAGGAAAATGCCCTGGAAAACCTTAGCAGACTTCCTGGCGCAGGAACACGAATTCAGTACATGCTGAGTGTTATTTTTCTGCCCCTTAAAACTGTGCCTTGCATGTGGAATGTCCTCCATGAATTCTGACTAATTAGATACGCACAGTGAGGTTAAAACAGTGATGCTCAAATAATCACTATCAGGAGCTGTGGGCCGCTGGGGCTTGAAAGACAAGTGGGGACATTTCTTCCAGACCTGGAGGCCTCCAGAGGCTGCCACCTGGCCACACTAAAAAGAGTGAGAAAAACCTTCCTATTTTTCTTTTCTCCACAGCAGGCACTCGTTTCTAAAAAGGCAAAATTATAGCTGGTGTTATTTGGGAATGACAGCCTTTTTTTTTTTTTTTGGAGAAAAGAATTTACCTTTATATTATTTTGGCAAATGTTAGTTTGCATGTGTGATTTCAGGAGAAGAATAGTTAGGTCTTTTTTCCTCTTTTGTGTGTGTACCAGTTTTCAAATTCATGAGATTTAACTTTGCAGCTCTGCTAGTCCAGGAGGAAAAAAAAAAAAAAAAAAAGTTGTAATTGCAGAGTTGACTAAAGAGCTTAGATGAACTAGTTTACCATCCTGCCTTCCCTCCACGGGAATCAGCTTTTGGGGATGGAGAGGGCAAGGTAGGGAGGGGAACTTCCTTCACATTGTGGGCAATGAGCAAGGGAGAAAAGAAGTCAGGTGCCTGTTCACACTGCCCCGCACTGAGCTCCTGCAGCATCTGAGTTCCTTGAAAACCCCCCTAAGCATTAGCCTTTATGAGTCATTTGGCCTAAATATTGTTCAATGTTTAGGAAAAGCCCCTCGAAGATAGTTTCCATTTTGCCAAGGAGTCCCATGAGAAACTGGGAACTAATGTATATATATTAGATATTTTTCCTCAAAGCCAGGACATAGGACAGGATGGAGAAACCCAGATTCCTGTTGCCAGGGCCACAAGGTCATTTGGATGTGATGTGGCAAAATTTGTACTTTGAGCTCCTAACCCTCAGGTATTAGGAGGTTGGGCAGGTGCTAAATCATGAGGGTGGAGCCCTCAGGAATGGGATTAGGCCCTCTGTAAGAAAGACCCCAGAGGGCTCCCTCACCCCTTTTGCCATGTGAGGCCACAGCCTGCATTTTCTGGACCAGAAGCAGTGTCTGATCAGACACCAAATCTGCCAGCAGCTAATCCAGACTGATCAGCCTCTAGAACTGAGAAATATGTATTTGTTGTGTGTAAGCCACTCAGTCTATGGTATTCTTCAAGCAGCCCCAATGGACAATACCCTGAGTATATGTGGAAACAACTGATCCTCTTACAATATTTTATATATGCTGCTTTGTATTATTTATATTTTCATATCCTTTTATACATATGTCTTTCCTCTCTCCACTAACTTACAGCCACCTTGCCTGCAGGGATGAGATTTTATCAGCCTTGTATATAGTCTGATGATAATGATAATAGTAAGGCCAACCACTCTCTCTTGCAAACACTAATATAACTGAACTTGGAAAAAGAACAGAATTTTATCCACATGGCTGGTCTTACCTCATTCTAATTCGATATGCTACCTCTAAGAAAAGGTACTAGCCTCAGACTGAAAAATAAGTTTACACTAAGACTTAAACTTGAGACCAGATACCAGTTCTGCCTTCTCCTCTTGTGTTTAGTGCTGGGGTGAGGGGAGGGGTGGGGAGGACAACACCCTCTCGTAGTATTAACTTTGCTTTCAGTGCTGTCACTGGCAATTTATCTGATGTCACCCCCATGCCCCTAACAAAGGACTGCCACCTCTGAGCTGCAAGTCTATTGCACAGGAGGATTTTGCCACTTTCCATCAATGACAAGAGCCACTAGAGCAATAAAGAGGGGAGAGAAATAGAGGTCACTTACTTAGGCGGGGCATTTACCATGAACAGTGGGGGGAAAAAAATGTCCTTCTAAGGTGGTTATTTCTGGACAAACATAGAAAGAATTGGATGTTTATCTTATGTAATCTGGCAAGTTTCTGAGTCAGAGATAACCTGAACAAATAGTGTTGCCTAGGAGCTCGAAAATTAGCAGTACTGGGAAGAGATTGCATTTCTTCTGCCAATCAGGAAAGAGACCTGAAAGTCAACCATTATCATCTCTAGACTGGAATACCCTGTTTAAATTGCAGGCTTATTTAAAAGAGCATTTAAAATATCACAAAATAATGCAAAGCCACAACACAGTAACCAATCCTACATCATTTTCTGAACCCCATTTCATCTCTCTAATTGCCTATTTCATAAGACCTACAGCCAGAAGGGCTTTAAGGGGAGAAAGAAAGTGAGCCCAATGCAAGGCCAGCCCACCTCTGCTATCTTCAAATCGCTGTCAGAAACCTTTCAGGTAAACACATTTGATAGCGTGTGGTCATGTGCACAAGCTAGGTTAACTCATTCTGAAAAGTCCAGTTAGTCCAAAAAAATCATCTCAGAACACTGTGTACATTCAAGGGGGGTCTAAGATGGTGGAAAAGTGAGGGGAAGCTACACTAGCCTCCTCCCAGGACCTATCTGGAATTACAACTTAATTATAGAGGAATTATCTTGAATAAGCAACTGAACACTATCTGAAAGAAGTCTTATAACCACAGACAGAAAGAAAACTGCTTCATCACAATGTGAATAGTAGGGAGCAAGGAGAAGATATAAGAGGACTGGGTGGGCTCCCACAGGCAGCAGGGAAATAGATAAACATCTAAGAAGCCGGGGGTTCTCCCTGAGAAGGGTGGGGTCTAAACCCCCAGCTAGAGTCCCAGTTGACAAATAATAAAAATAAAAGAGCATGCAGCTATGAAAAGGGAAAAACCATGTTTGTTTGTTTGTTTGTTTGTTTTGCCAGTCTGAGAGAAACGGCTAGAGACACAGATTCTTAAAAGTACTGCACATGAAAATATATTGGTACCCAATTCCCCCTGGCTCCAGCAGAGGGAGGGCAGAGTGGACTAGAGGTGATTAAGGAGAGTTTGGGGTGGTAGCTTTGAAGAGAAAACTAAAGGAGCAATTGATGGGGTCCCAGTACTGATTCATCCCCTATATTGAAGGCAAACTATTCTTTTCCAAGTGGCACCAGTTTGAAGGAAAGCAGTAGCCCCTCTCCCAGATTTAATCTGCCATACTCAGCAGAGTTTCAGCGTGATGACTGATCACAGAATGAACATATTAACACCTAAAGGAAACATACAAAGACAGTGAATCTCTGGTAGTGTTGAACAGGCTGCCTAGGTCCAGACTGGGACATGATCTGACAACTCCAGGGGCAGAACCAGGAAGAAAAGAAAGTGTACCTCTACAATAGTATACAAGATATGGTGGGCAGAGTGACTCCTAGTCAGTCAGTTAGAGCAAAGGAGCAACCAAAGAGCAACACAACAATAACCAAAACCCAAGTAAAACCAGACAGCCCAAATGAATGGCATAAAGGTCATCCCAAGGGCATCAAGTTCAGAAGATCAAGGAGACAACACCACTAGCCATCAGAGATGCAAATTAATACCACAATGAGATACCACCTCACACCTGCCAGAATGGTCATCATTAACAAATCAACAAGTGCTGGTGAGGATGTGGAGAAAAGGGAACCCTGGTGCACTGCTGGTGGGAATGCATACTGGTGTAGTCACTGTAGAAGACAGTATGGAATTTCCTCAAAAAACTAAAACTGAAACTGCATTTTGATCCCCTGATTCCACTACTGGGATTATACCCAAAGAATCCTGAAACGCCATTTCAAAAGTACTCATACAACCCTATTATTCATGGCAGCACTGTAACAGCCAAATGCTGGAAACAGCCTAAGTGCCCATCAGTGGATGAATGGATCAAAAAACTATGGTACATTTACACAATGGAATACTACAAAGCAGAAAGAAAGAAGGAACTCCTACCTTTTGAGACAGCATGGATGGAGCTGGACAGTTTTATGCTTAGTGAAATAAGCCAGGCGGCAAAAGGCAAATACCATATGATCTCACGTAATATAGGACACTAGTAAACAAAACAAACAAATGAGCAAAATTGAACTAGAGGCATGGGAACAAGGGACAGACTGACAGTGACCAGAGAGGAGAGCAGAAAGGAAGAAGGGGGAAAAGAAGGAAAGAGAGCAGTCAAAGAACTAGTATAAATGATCCATGGACATGGACAACAGGGCCAGGATTGACTATGGGAGAAGGGGGAATGAGTGGAGAAGGGAGAGCAACCAGGAAAAAGTGGGTCGACTGTAATTGAACAACAATGAAAAAAGAAATAAATTTATTCACCAAAAGGAAACAGCTATGGAATCAGTCTGCCCAACTCCAACGCCACCATCTTCTCACACCAATTTGCCCTAGCTCCCAGCTTTGTTTACTCCTATCCTTGTAGCTAGTTTATTTTCTTCTCTGGGAAACAGTGGACTAAACGTGTCATTCATCTGCTAGAAATGGTTGTTTTTACCACCTTTGTATCCTAGACCCCATCCCATGAAAAAGAATTTTTTAATTCCCTTCTCCTGTTGGAGGCCCTCAGAATGCTGATCCAGGCGAAGAAGGCATGCAGGAGGAATCACAATGAAAAGCTAGCAAAGACAGGACAGTTAGCTGCAGCCCCACTGTTGTTCCTTAACAGGTTAACACGGATGGCTGTCAGTCTGCATTCCATAAAGAGTTTACCAATTCAGATGACAGACATGCTGGATTTCCCAGGGCACACCTGGTGCATGCCTGCTGTCCTAGCCTCTTTAGTAATGAAATTCCCTTTCAGTCAATCTCAAAAGAATCCCATTTTAGATAATAAATTAAATGGCTACTCTCTCAAGCATCTATAGAAATCAATTGATGAAGGCAACTTCAAGGCACCCTTGAGCTGGTTCATGATAAGGACTAAGAAAAAGGTAGACATGAATGTAAAACTCAGACAAAGCAAGTAAAGCGCAAGGACTGTCTGCTGGGCTCTGTGGCCCAGAGCTGTGACAGCCCTCAGAAAGGAGGTGTTGAGGTCAGCTGTCAGAACTCTCTGGACACCCTTGATGGCTGTCATTTACTTCTTCGTTAGCACACGGTGGATGGACTACTCAGTCATTATTCCAGTGAAGGCTTGTCATCCTTGAGAGCTCTGAATCAAAGACTCCTGGAGGCATTAGAGAAGGCTCCTAGCTTACACACTGACTCAAGTGTCACTGGGGACTTGGCCTCCCACAGAGCAGGTAGATGAGTCACACACAGTGAAGAGCTTGAACTCATTGCCCCCACTTACCAGGTTTTAAAAAAGCTATTTCTGGTCCAAAAAAAAAAATAATGAAAGAACATACATACAACTCTGCCATTGACAGGCTCATATCTCTTTACCTCTTTAGCCCCACTCCCACCCCATTTTCAGGGGGACTAGCTCCTTTACAAAATTCCAACTTGCAAAGAAAGCCTGTGGGAAAAACGTGTCCCAAGTTCTGCCACACCTCCTGATGTTACTCAGCAACAAATGATTTTCAAGTTTTTCCTCTACTGTTTTGTCTGAACATTTACAAATCTGGATTTGGGGTTCTGATTACACCCCAAAGGCACTGACATCTGACAGCGCTTGGGGCTCATCTCACTTTGTACATCATCGTCTTGACCCAAAGGCTGTTGCAGTAATCCCCAAAGTGTATTTATTAGGACACAAAATTGCTAACAAGTATAGGAGAAAACAAGGGTTCAGTAATCAAAGATGTTTATTGAAATGCAGGATTCAAAATAATAACATGTCTCTTTAGTACAGGAGTTCTTGGAGCTTTTAATGTGCAAACAAGCATGTGAATCCCTGATAAAGAGGGGACATTGAAAGGCCTTTCCCTCCTCCTTAACCATGGTGCCCTTTATATTTTTGGTAGAAGATCTGAGGGGATGAGTGTTTAAGGCACACATTCTGGGAAATGTGCTATGCATCTTGTTGGGAATATATCCTTATAATGTATAGCTAATACATGTAAGGCACTAATTATATTAACAATATTCTGAGTCCTTTCACCTTTTTAAATTCCATGATAGTTTAATACCATATTTCCTTTTATTACCCCTGAAAAGATGGATATGCTGAATAATTTTACAGTCCTTTATGTTGTATAGAGCATGTGGTTATAATCCTTTAGTAAAGTACATCTAAACACTAGTATTATTTTGACTCTGTGCCATCATCTACCCATGCTGAGGGAAGCTTAGACTTTGCAAAAAATGAAAGTGAAGAAATCAAGGTGTATTTATTTACTTAAAAAAAAAAAAAATCAGTTCTATTCTAGGTGTTCAGTGAACATCTTTTCGCACCAAGTAGAAGCAAATCCAAACCACCCCCCCCAAATACCAGACATAGAGGTGGAGGCCACTCTTCTTCCTCAGGGCTAGATTCTTGCTAGATTCCAAAGCAATTGCACAGGAACTCCAAAGATTCCTGGCAGTGCTGTGCATCTTTGCTATGCGCAGTATTTCTTACTCGATTGGAAGAAAGCACTACGATTGTACTCCTGAGCGCCTTATCAGGATGATCCTTCCAAGAAGCTCAAGAGATACACAAGCCAAAAGCCACCTGGAGGAGGTGTGGGAATCAGTGCTGTATTCGAATGTCCTCATGAATAGTCACAAAGCAGGCTGAAATTGCCGTGTGTGTGAGAACAACAAACACCAGCCTTGTAAGCCATTTAAAAAGAAGTGTTCAGGCTGAGAGGCAAGAAATAAAAACGTAAGTCAAACTCTTTTCTTTATATCCTAGGATTATCATATTGATAAAACATTCATAAAGGCATTTATCGGACTGATGATTCTGATCCACTCTGCATTCTCCAAATTCACTGTTGCTCTTGTACTTGATTGTATGTGCCTGCAGCTTAGAGTATTCCAGCAAACAGACCCTTTTAAAGAAAGTAAAAAAAAAAAAAAAAGTCATGTTTTTGTTTTTCTTAAAGCACCTTCCAAATATTTTGACTGTAAAATAAGTGAAGTACAGGAGAGAGGTCTCCAAATTGCACCAGTCCGCAGCTCCCCGAAAGCACGTTGAAAACTAGGCTGAATAATTTTGATTAGGCTGTATTACTGTGCCAGGCTCCAAACAAGTGGTTATTCTGTTGTGACATCTGCCAAGCAAAGCATCCATTGTTCTCTGGAATTTAATTCATTTTCAATTACTCCATCCAAATGATAAAGCATGAGATGTGCTACACTCCAGGGGGAAAAAATGCAATGATTATTTTTAGTGTGACCGCATTGTTAACTGGGAACCGATACAGCCTGTACTAATGAAGCCCTGATTACTGTCTTCTGAAAAACAGCTAGTTCAAAAAATGGGAGTGAAATCCTGTTAAATGGAAGGGTTGGCATAAACAATCTTGCCTACTCTGGTGTGACTGCAAAACTGGCAGAAACATATGCAAACTCTTCCCCAAAAGTAGAGCAAGAGTCTTTGGAAGGGAAACTATTTCAAAATTAAAAACAACTTGGGTACTGATGGACTGTAAAATGTGGTTTAATAAGTGTACCAACACAGTCAACAAATTATATTCCTGATCAAGCACTACTGTGCAAATGCCTCAAATCCAAAATATTATAACTGCCTGTCTCTGAAGTGTTGTGAAAGTTCCTAAGAGTTGCATGTGCTGGGGAACACCACCATCTGAAAACATTAGTGATTAGGGCATAAAAAAAACAAAACAAAAGTAAGATGACTCTCAGGGGAAAATACACACATATACACACATAACGATTTATATCTCCTGTATGCCACATATTTAATATAAACCTTTGAAACAGGTTCAGATGAAATAGAAATCAAAGATCTAAAAATGTAAAAGATTAACTTAATTGCTAATGAGTCCCTCTTGCCCCAAACATCAGTATCCTCTTTATTTCTATGCAAAAGTATGCCTTCAAACTGCTTAAATGATGATACACAAACCAATTTTCAAATAATAAAGCCAGTCATCTTGCAATTAAAACAATTAGGTAAAAGATATTATGACACATTACACACACACACACACCAATGACAAAGTTTGGCCTCTCCTATAATAAGGACATGAAGACCTTTAAGTGCAGCAGGAAGGATTACTGTGTCACCCCTCCCTGCAATCCAGGTAGTTTCCTTTAATCCAATAGCAAATCTGGGCATATTTGAGAGGAGTGATTCTAACAGCTACGTTGAAATCCTGTGGAGAACCATTCATGTCTACCCACTGGTGCCCTGAAAAGATGCCAATTATTTTTCGTTCCCACTTCTGCTGTTGTCTCTTCCACATCCTCACGTAGACCCCTGACCCGCTGGCCCCGGGCTGGGCATCACACTGCTGGTAGAGCAGGTCATAGGTCTCATCTTTGACATCACAGAAGCGGTACACCAAATTGCCCGGTCTGTCGTTGTCATAACCAGAGAAGTGGATTCTGCCCCCTGGCAGCTGCTTGGCCGCAGGGCTCACCCCAATCTTCATGAACTTTCTCTTGTGGAGTTTTTTGAGCTCCAGGAGGGCATAGTCATAATCCATGCCAATGTCGTTGGCATTGCCCTTGATCCAACCTTTGGGCACATGGGTGCGTTTCACTCGGATCCATTGAAATTTCATCTTCTCAGGCATCGTGGAGCTGGAGTTGTTGGCCCCTCGACCACCATCTTTGAACTTGGGCTTCAGGAAGCCCACTCGAAGCTTCTGGGTGCCTTTCACATAGGTCTTCCCATCGTGTATGCAGTGGGCAGCTGTGAGGACGTGCTTCTCTGACACCAGGGTGCCTGTGCAGCCTGTGGATAACTTCACCGACGTTGAGAAGGGGTAGTTGAGAAGGAAGTCCTTCCCAAAAATGCTGAACCTGCTGTCGTAGCCATAAATCTGCCGCTTCCTCCGAGACTTTCCCGAAGACTCAGCCCCACCACTGCTGACGACAAAAATGCCCACATGTGTTTCTGTGCGGCTCCCATTGGCATAGAGTGTTTCGTAAGACAGGTACTGCTTGACCTCTTCATAAGTGGGCAGTGGAGTTCCCTTGTGACACTGGGGTCCGCAAGGGGAGGACACTTCCAATTTGGCTTTGGCCCCAAAGTCTGGCTTGGGTAAGTGGAGAGTGGACTGGGGCAGGATGACAGGGAGGCGGTAAGCAGGCCAAGTGGGTTTCCAGTGGGGACCCGAGGGGCTCGCCTGCCTGACGACACAGAGGAGGAGGAGGAAAAGGACGAGGAGCCCCGGCATCTCCGCCATGCTGAGCACCACTCTGTGGGAACAAAGACAAGCAGGTCAGGAGGGGCAAGGGGCCAACCACTGGGCTTAGAGCTCTCTTTACCACAGAAGCAGTCAGCGGTGTGCCTGTCATTGTTTCTAAGTCTGTAAACCCTCCTCGGAAATCAGGGTATGGAGAGGAATCCCTAGATAACCGGCCTCACTTGCAACGCAAGGGCTTAACTTTGGAACATTCCCATGGCTAGGTGCCCCCCAAAAAAACAAGGTGTTGATTCCCTTCCAGGTTTAAGATGCTCCTAACAACAGCCCACGAAGGGCAGTGCGTGTAGGGCATTAATCCCCAGATGAACTGATGGACCAGCCCTAACTTCTGTGCAATTTTGAGCCTTCTTTGTGCTCCATACTAAATATTTATTTGTCTTTTGCTACCTCCCTCATCACCTTGCCCTTCTCTCCTTCTTTCCTCTCATCCTCATTATAGCATGAACTTGGAGCATCTACTGAGCAACTTGCTCGTGTAGGGGATAAATTTAAATTACTCAGTTTACTGAGTGACAGGGCATCAAGGAGGGATGGCTCCACAGGTCACACATACCGGGACGCCCATCATCTCTAAATAGCTGGTGCATTCAGAAGGGTCTAAGGCTTTCTTTTCTTTTTTTTGCTTCGAACCTAGAACATTTTTTTTTTTAATTTTATTGTTGTTGTATTACATCCATCCCCTTTTTGTTCCCCTCTGTCCCCCTCCCCACCCACCCATTCCCCCCCAAAGTCAATCCCACCTGTTGTCCATGTCCATGGTTCCTTTATAGAACATTTTTAATTATCAATTTAGTGCCAGAGTAGTCAGGCCTCTCACAAACCATTTGTTCTTATACTAAACATTTTGTCTTATACTACCAGGACCTTCATCGAAGATCAATAACATTATGATTGTGACTGTCAGTTCCCTTTTCAGGTCTTTGTATCTGTGGTCCCAGCTAGTCTAAATGCCCAGGTTAGCATTCAACATGGATTTGTTGAACGAATGACTGTATTAGGGGAAGAGTGAGTGAGTGATTACTACAGCTCAAAAAATACTTTTTTTTTGAATGATTCACGTAGAGATGAACGAGGATGATGTGGTAATTCGGAGCAAGGGTGTAAAATCAGCTGTAAAAACAAGAGGAGGGGAGGCTCCCAGAGGAGGTGATGCTGGAGATGAGTGCAGAAGTTGAACAGATGTTAGATAACATAATGCAGGTGAAGGGGACCCTAAGAAGAAACAAGTCTGCGAGCTCAGGGAGACCTGCAACAGCGAGAGTCGTTTCGGGATTTCTGCTTAGCTTAGCCATGGTGGAACAGAGGAAGAGGCGGAGGTGACGGGCAAGAGCTGGGTGATGAAGGGCTGTGTATATGAAATGAAGGCGTTTTATCCTGAAGGTATGTTAAAAGACAGATCAATCACTCCACAGGAAAAACAACAACAAAAAACGATGGGAAGAATACTTGCACAAATGCTTAAGCATAAGTTGGCTCTGAACCTTCTGCTCAAGAGAAGCTGACTTTGCTGGTGGAGTAATTCATTCATAACCAAACATCCCAAAACCAGGACAAGGAAGGGTTAGTTTTCAAGAGGCTGGTGGCATGTAGCAGGAGTCAGGAAGAAACTGTTTCATTATTTTTACCCTCTCCCTCTGTGAGAGTACAGACCTATAGGCAACTTAGGGTGCTTTTTGCTTTCTTTTACATAAAACTGAAAAAATCCCATTGAGCTGATCGAGTCCAGCTAAGCATGACAATCTATGTCTGCATGCTATATTCCTCAAATATGTGGGTGCCCCATCTACTGCTTGTCTTTCTCTTTGATTCTACTTCTGCCAGGGGGAACAGGGATGGGAAAGGAGAGAAACAAGGTCCTGAAAAAGCCTATTCCTTGGGACTTCCTGATTCCTTGAAACTGCTTCTCCACTTTTTCCCAAACAGGAAGGATCCCTGGGCCCTTTCTGGTGGGGAGGAAATAAGCTAATTATTTCTCAAAAGCCTTGAAATCCCGGGGAACATGTACTCACATGTTTGAAGATACTGTCAAAACTGAAAGTCCTAATTAAATGAGGGGATGGCAGTGCTAAGCATAGTAGCGGCCTCCTTCCCAACGGGGACTTCATGGGTGGGGTAGGTGTGGTGAGGTCAACCCTTTTGGAGACTATGGGGGGAGGCTCTTAATCTGTTTATTCCCATCTCCTGGGCAAGGACCCAGCTCTTGGGCATAGCTAGGGCTGGGAGAGCCTTTTCTCTTTGGAAGTTTCTGACTAAGTGACTAAATGATCCCACACTAGAATCCCAGCCAAGTGTGATACGCACTAGGAGGAATCATGTCTCTCCCGCAGGGCTGTATCTTGGACCCCGAGAAACCACCCACTCCTTTGCCTGATGTGGAGGATGTTAATGCCGGCTAACACGGAACAGCAGACGTGGTAGGCCAAGTTTTACTTCAGCTTATTCTAAGACAGAAAACACAGAATCCAGACAGAGGTACAAGCTGCCAAGTATTGCTGTCTTCAAAGTATGACTCTTAGGGGACAGAGAGGAGGAGATGAAATAGTATTATACTACATAGTATAAGTTGTAGATGGTATTTTTTGATGTACATGACAGTTAAAATATGCTCACATTTATTATCTAGATCATGCATCTTTATATCCCAAACCTCAAATATGTATGTTAACTGGATTCTGGAACGAGAGTTTGAATTCTCCACTGTAGCAGAATCACTCCAGCAGCATTTTTTAAAAATTATTTTTCAGAGAGGGAAAGGGAGAGAGGCAGAGAGGGAGACAGACATCAATGTATGGTTGTCTTTCACCTGCCTCCAGCTAAGGACCTGGCTGGAGACCTGACTTGCAACCTGGTTATATGCCCTGGCTGGGAATCGAACCAGTGACCTTTGGGTTCTCCGGCCAGCGCCTTATCCACTGTGCCACCAACCAGGGCCCATAGCATGTCTTTAGCTTCATCTATTTGCACAAATACTAAAATGGTCCATTGGCAAGGGTGTCAGGGAAAAGGATGGCAGGAAAGAACCTGAAACTAGGATCCATCTGGGAACCTTGTATTAATGAATTAACCCCCTCTCAGGCAAAATTAACTCTAATTTCATTTTTCCAAGTGCTTTGCCTATTCTAAATTCCTGTTTAAAAAAATTCTTTTAAAGGCCTTGAAGCATGCCTCATTTCACAAGTGCCACCATGGCATACTTGATTTGTTGCTGGTTTTTAATGTCAGTCTTTCTAGAAGAAATGGTGTTTGTGGAGACCAGTTCATGAGGGTTAGTGGGTATGGAGAAGTAAGAACAAGTCTGTTCTTGGGTGTGAGCGCTGGGTCATCAGCCAGCCTCTCTAACTAGCCACAGCTTCACTCCAGCCTCTCAGTGTAGGGGATTGGATTTGTCCTTCCGCAAAATAAGGGATGACTTAAGTCAGGCACCTACGCACCTCTAGGACCACTTACAAATCACATAGTCTGCTACGGAATGTTAAAGAGTGTACCACAGGATATTACGGTTCTAGAGAGAATATCATCTAATGAATATTAGCTAGTATTACTAATTCAGAGTCCTTACAACTTAAATCTGGTCATGTAGCTAGTTGTCAACTGTCTATAAAAGAAAAAAGAACTGTTAAAACAGAGGGCATGGTAAAATTCTAATCCCTTAGAAATAAGCTTTTCAAATACCTCAAGAAACTGTAATTCTATTAGTCTGAAACACTGCTTACAAGCTCCCTATGTTATCATTTAAATATATTCATTAATTTGTGCAGTAAGTCCTAGGTCTGACATTTTCTATCTTGATGAAAGTTTATATATAGCTCTGAAAGCTGTAAAACTGGATTTTGAAAACACATTAATTCACATTTAGAAATTAATGCAGGTTGTTATTCCAAACTGATTCATTTTTTAAAAGATACCTTATCAGAAATTGGGAAATAAAGTTGTGTGTTCTCAGGTCCCCCAGTGGGTTTATACTGACATCATATTAAAGGTACAGCTTCAGCCCTGGCTGGTAGCTCAATGGACAGGCATCAGCCTGTGAACCCAAAGGTCCCCGGTTCGATTCCCAGCCAGGGCACATAACCAAGTTGCAAGCCAGGTCTCCAGCCAGGTCTGTAGCTGGAGGCAGGTGAAAGGCAACCATACATTGATGTTTCCCTCCCTGTCTCTCTCCCTTCCCCTCTCTGGAAAAACCTTTTAAAAAATAAATAAATAAAGGTGCAGCTTCATAAATTGCTCAATCCTTTACCAACTATGTGCTTAGGGTGGTTTAAAAATTGCTATGAGGACTAGGTGATCTCTTTGGTCTTCTCAGCTCTGGTCTTTTCAGGCCCAGGATTCTCTAATTTTGTAATTTTCTCGGGTCACAAAAATCCAGGTCAGTTTAAAGACACTGTCACTTCCTGTGCAGGCAAGAGCTTTTACTCATGAAATTATGGAGGGTGCAGGCGCTGAG
The DNA here is from genome assembly GCA_004026585.1 of Noctilio leporinus. Lineage (NCBI taxonomy): Eukaryota > Metazoa > Chordata > Mammalia > Chiroptera > Noctilionidae > Noctilio > Noctilio leporinus. Next base: position 35,140 of record PVIW01002123.1, read on the forward strand.
GAAAAGAAAAAAGAAATTTTATCATGTTTCTCTCTTAACTGGGAACAAGATTTCCAGGATTTGTGATCAAAGGAAACACAGGCCTCCAGCAGAGGGCGGCTGTCAGGAATGGAGGGCAGGATGGCTGGCGGTGGATGCTCTCAGGCCAGCGTGAGAGGGAACTGCCTGCTGCTCACTCCCTAAAGTCTTGCCCTGAGGTGCTCACACCTTTCCCCAACCCCTCCCCCATTAGTAATGCACCAAGGGTAGCCGGTGCTTTAAAATTAGGTGGGTGGCTTTGCATTAATTTCTCAGCTCACCTAATTATAGAAACAATTCCCCAGGAGAGACAGATAATTATTGTTTCCATTATTTAATTGCAGGTAAACCTGTACCATGCCCATTTAAGTATTTAAATATAAATACTCTAGAATGTAAACAGATGTAATAAAAACATTCATATGCTCACAACTGGAAAAGTAACTAAATGGATTACATAACTTTAAATTCTCTCTTTACAAATGAATCACCTTATCCTAATAGTACTGTCTGGAAAACTCACATCTTAAAAAAGGAATGAAGACTTCCAAGCCTTATCTGATTATAGCTAAATCTGGATGAAGAAAATTCAGGTCTACAACATTTAATTTTTAGGAATAAGCCTTTGCAGAATAAAAATTCTTCATATACACATTTATCTTTTCAAGTTCTCAACTGAGTATTTTCATGCATTACTTCACCTAAATAGAAAATTAAGGTAGGCAAATATTTATCACCATGCTCAGTGATATGGAAACTGTACTCTGTTTGCAATTCTGTGTACCTCACTCACAGGAGGATGACACATTCATGCTCCGTCAATTCAGTGTGAGCCACTGTCCTGCTGTCCACTGTCTAAAAATATATATACTTTATGAGGATGCTGCCACTTCATGAGCCCACCACTGACCTGATGGTGAAGGAACAATGCATGCTATACATTGTGCAAACAATACTCAATCTGCTTGCTGACTGGGCACCAAGACTGCTTTCTTCTAGTTCTACCTCCTCATCTTCATAGCTGCCACACAGGTCTCCTCAAGAGGGCAAGTGTTTGAAAGAATGATAAATTCCTATAGCAAGTTCAGGGCTGGCGGGGAAAACTCTTAATTTGGAGGACAACATAAGAACTATTGCCCAACACATATGAACTCCTGTGACCACTATAAACAGTAATGCCAGAAAGAAACAGTGGGAAAGTTTGTGAATATAAAAGTTTTGGACACCAGTTGGAAGAATGGCAAAGGGTTTTCCATGGAATCTGTGGCCAGGGATACTGAAGGGTGAAACCATGCTAATTCCTAAAGCAAATACCTAAAAACTAACAAAGCTCTGCAGCCAGGCTCGCTCTCATTTTCCAAAGTCACAGGATCTGTTAAAAGAAAACAGACCCGATCATATAATGGTTTAAGAATTACAGTCTTGTACAGGAAAGAAATGCAGGGCATTTACAAGTCCCGCCACCCTAAACATAATCTTGTGGTCAAACAAAGCTTAACTTCTCCTCTATCAGATTTTAGGCAAAATGAACTACCCCAGTGACCTGGGACAAACCTGGCAGAACAAGAAGAACAGATTGTATAAAACTGTCAATGGTGAATCCATGAGAAACAAATTCCCCGGAGTCAGTGGGAGTTATGCATGAATAATGCCTGGTGAATTGAATCCTAAGGGATGTAAGAGGGGAAATGTGCAGGAGAACCTGAGACTATTAAATGCTGCAGAGCAGGGCCAGCACTGTTCTCAGAGCCACTAATGGGCACTTTGGCATTTATGCTACAGACAGAAAAAATGCATCCACCATTCACCATCTACCTGAATAAGTTGTCAGTGTTACAAAATGAGGTCCATATTGGTTACCTTGGAAAAAATGCTTCATTTCCAGTTCATGCACAAAAAAGCATGACAGATTATCTCTTGACTTCATATAAATGGGACAAAAACAAGTGAAACAATCTACTCAAATGCAGATAGTCTGCATATGATCACAAACACGTTCACAACAAAATATAATGGCTTTTTTGTGACATTTCCTACGTTCCTTCTACCAACACCATGTCCAATCCACTGTAACAGAGACTTCTTGAGGGACACAGTGATCAGGTCTATTTTAAATGCTCTTAGGCACAAATAGGATCCTTAAACAAGTGCACAAACTATCCTGATTTTAATTTGGCATTTGGCTTTGGGCCACAGCTGACTTCAAACTATGAATTTAACTCTTTCCCACACCACCACGCAATAAACGAGTCTCATATTGGCCTATCTGATCCTAAAAAGTGCTTGGGACTTCCCAAGTTCAATTTCAGGAGCTGAGGGAAGTCAGTCCCCTGCCAACACCAACTGGGAGCTTTCCACCCACTGTGGGGCTGTTTCTGAAGTCTCATGGGTGTCGCCTCCAAAGGGCAATGAAAGAAACAGCATTTTAATCATCTGGTTAAAGCAAACCGAATTAGCACTCCGAAGGGGAGGGGCAGTTTTCCCTCACCTAAACAATTCTCCTCCCTCTTTAAAAACATTTTTTAAACATTTTTTTCAAACTTTTATTCATAAGTTGACTCGTGATGAATGTCCACAGGCTGAAGCATTTGCTTTCTGCAACTGTTGTTCGCAGATACTAGTTTCTTAGAGAAGCACACGGTCATCAACTAAGGCTCCACAGAAAAGATCCTATCCTCAACCCGTGTTTCTTGAACTTTTCTTGCTTGCTAAGGTGTTCACAATCACGTGCCCAGAGTTAAAAATTAATATTCAGATCTTGTTGTTGGCACACATACACGCAAAACTCAAGGACAAGTGGTGGTGGTGGTGGTGCATGTGTCCCTGCAAGAGGTGGAGGTGTTGCCACTTTCCGGCAAAGGAGAGCGTGCCCAGCGCCAGCTCTTTCTCCACTCCCACCCGAGACATCCAAAACAGCAGTTTCTTCAGAACCTTCTTTCCCCATTCGATTTACGAAGGACAGTGAGTGAGTCCAAGTGCTCAGCAGCGCCCGAGCCTCCGCATAGGTCCTTCGACCCCCGGGGGCGGCCGAGCCACTTCTTCTGTGTCCCACGCAGCCACCCCACCCAGTGCGCAGCAGCCCTTTGTCCCGCTCCTCCCTGCGCCACGCTGCCCCGCACCCGGGAGGGCGCCCCAGCTGCGCCCGCACTCACCCGCGCCGAGCTGCCGGGGGCCGGGATTCGCGGCGCGGCTCAGACAGGTGTGGGCGCCGGGAGGGCGCGCTCGGCTCCCATGCCTGCCCCGCGGCGTTCCCGAATGCGAGCGGGCAGGCCAGCAGAGCCGGCAGCGGGCGGGTCCGCCCCCCGCGCCTCCCGAGGCCCGCCCGCCCCGCCTCCGCCCTCGGTAAGCCGCGCGCCTGTACCCGCCCCACCCCCAGCACGCGGCCCGCACCCCCTCCCCTAGCCGCCCGACTCCAGCCGGAGCGGGGCCGCGCGGTCCTGCGCAGGTGGGTGGCTGTGGCTCGGCTGCAGCGCGGGTCCCGGCTTCTCGGAGACAGGGCCCGTTCTCGCGGAGAGCCGGCTCTGCCCAGGACCCGTGCTCCCTCGCCCTTCCAACACTGCGCACCCCCGAGGCCGGAGTTGCCGCTTCCTCCCAAAACAGAATCCTCCGCCCTCCTCCCCTTCCGCTCCCCCAACGACCTAGCTGGGGGCGTGGGCCACACCTGGTGCTCAAGGAAGCCCCCTCCGCCTGGCGAAAACCTGTGCGTTCCCCACCCCCCAAGCCCTGGGAGAAGTTTTACGTGATGACCGAGTTCGGTTCCGCATCACCCAGTTCCACAGGTGCCTGGAATCCCGCATTCTGGTGACACAACCTCCAAAGTTTTGCGTGGATCCCGGAGCAAGACGGGTGTAGCAGCTCTGAGTGCTGGCTGGTGAGCCCACCAGCCTCGGCTTTTTGTCGCAGCACCAGCTGGTGGAGCCACCTCCTCGCCCAGCGGGCCTGCTTCCTAAAGGCACACCAAGGGGCTCGCAATTTGGGTTCTTTTTCCAACCAAGCGGGTGACTGCCATTTAAGGACCTAGTGGTAGAGCCCTCCCATTCTCTCTCCAGTATATCAGTATTTTATTTAAATGAGCATTTACCGAGCACCTTGAGCATCTACCGTGAACCAGCTTGATAAGAATATAGGCCGTTGTGGTGAAGGACGTGCAGGTCACCACTATTTTACAGATAAGGAACCGAGGGGTTTACAGAGGTTTAACGACTTGCTTCGAGCTCTGAGGTCTCGCATTTTTTTTCTACCAAGTCTTTTAGCCTTTCTCCCATCAAAGCCTGCCCTCAAAAAGGGAGGGTCTAACATACTGTTTCACACCAAAATGTTAATGACATATCTAAATGTGTTTGTGTTTGTAATCTGTTTTAAATAGCAAAGCCCCAAATACGTGTTATTATTATGTAATGTTTCTCAAATGTGAGGGAAACTGATGTTCTCCACTTTTAAAAAATTGATTTATTATTGTATTTATTACAGGTGTTTCATTTTCTCCCCTACTTTAAAGGCAAATTTTTCTTAGACCGCCTCAGTATTGGCATAAATGATTTTCTTAAAAAATGTTGCATATATACATACACATAAAACCAGACATAACCTCACGTTATAGCTTTTGAACAACTCTGGAATAAAACCATAACACATTTATAAATTAAATACAAAAATCTTCTCCCAGGACTATAAAAGGTAAATTAGTAATGTTTACTTAGCTACTAGCATTATGTGTTACTGACTCCTACCATTGTCCTGATGTATGAGATGCCCTAAATTGACCCAATTTTCTTACCTCTTTCCTGTTCCAGCTACCATGCCTCCTTGTCTCACGCCCTGTGCCATTGTAATAACAGCTTTGGTCTCTAATACATATCGTTTAGAGACTACCTTTGCGCCATTCCTTTGTTATTTGCGTAAGAACTGAAATGGTAACTCCTGGTGTCAAGGCATACACTGAAATCTGGAAGCAGTCCTTGGTATCGGATGCTTACCCCAAATGGTCCAGACTTACTGTGTTTATATTCTTTTTTAAAATCACAAATATGAAAAACAGAATGAATCTTTGAGGGTCTGTAGTTTCCAACCGGAGAAACACCATTAAAAATCAAATACTTTTGCTAATAGAGGCGCTGAAGGTAGAATTAGAAGGATGGTGAGAAGGGAGAGACTTCCAACTATGCTCAAATTTTCTTAGTTTGACTCCAGCTCAACAAATATTTAGTATATTACATGTAAAACATTGTCCTAGGCTCCAAATGAAAGAGGTGCCCTCTGGAAGACAGAGAAGGCGGTAATTAAGAGGGTGCTAGTGGCACTCAGCTGTGGGGGAACTATTTCAGGCTCTTTGTGTAGCTTTGGCTTAACCTTTCTGTGCCCCAGTCTCCTCTTCGGTAAAATGAACTCTACTCCTATACCTCATAGGGATTTTTTCTTTTTTTCCTTAAAGAATTGAGTGAATTAATACACATAAAATGGTTACACACTGCCCAACACACAGGAAGCCCTCATAACTATTGGTTATTATTACATCTGCTATGCAACAAGAATGTGCCTTAGCTCTGCTTTGGAGCACCATCTTTCAGCACCCCTCCACCCACTCTTATATTCATTGTTCATTTGTCTTGGCAATTTAAAAAATAGCCTTGTCAACAATTTGGGGAGGTCAAATCACTGAGAGCAAGATGATTATTTCCATCATTCACAGTGAGAAACTGAGACACAAAAGGACCCGAGAGCATATCCTTCCCCCGTGGCCATTCCCACAGCCAGTCTCAAGCACCCCTAGCTTCTGTTGTTTCCTGGAGCTGTCAGCAGTAAATGAGAGGATGCTATGTGGCTCTAAGGTTGTCACTGTGATTGTCATGGGGACAATGCTGAGGTATCCAGTACTTCGACCTCCAACAGAAATGTCCTGTGTAAATAGCAGGTATCCTCATGCTGAGCCTAGATGTTTGTTTTTCTTTTAGTATTTGCCCACTCCCTCCCCTAAAAAATAAACAAAATTAAGAAACCAAAATCCTCACTGCTTGTTAAGACTTCAGGTCAACCCCATGACCGTAATTCTCCAGTACTTTCCATGAGCATAGCAATTGAGTTGTTAATGCATTCAGGTCAAGGTCCACCCATTGACTGAGGACCAGCTCTGTGTAGAGTGACTGTACAGGGGCAAATACCCCCATCTTTAGGAATTTATGCTATGAATATAGAGAAAGCAATATCAAAGGCAGGGGAAAATGAGATAAAGGCTGATTAAGCTACAGCTAAAAATGGAAGAGGGAATTATTAATTCTAACTCTGGCAGGGGTTGATGGCTTCCCTAAGGTGGTACAATTTGAGCTGAAACTCAAAGGATGAAGATCTGAGCAAAGCTTTAACAAATATCCTCCACTATAGAAATGAGAAAATCAGTGGGCGAATGAAAGGGGTCGAACTAGGATTGGACTGTAATATTGTAATTATAGCTACGTCCTTTGAATGCCTGCTACGTGCCATGTACTGTGCAATGTACTTTATTACAAGGGTGCTCAATGATTTACAATTGTGACATCTGCTCATTCCCTTCCACTCTTTTACCAGGTTCCGTTTGGTTTTATGTAGCTTCCCAGACCTGCCTTTTCTGGAGCTTATGGTAAGGCAGTTGAATCAATTGCTGATGTGGCTGCAGCTCTAAACATTCTTTTGATTTTATTCTGCTTCAATTCCCTTGGTACAATCACTTAGTAATGACCTGTTAAGTGGCATCAGAGCAGGAGACCAGATGGGACTGAAAGGTAACTGAAAACTTAGGGTGGCAGGGAGGCAAGAGACCCAATGCCAACTCTGAACTGCTAAACTCAGTTTTATTGCTTATTTTTCATGAGGTCAAGATCCATATGCAGTTTCACAATTTGTCTGTTTGAAAGTTATCTGTCAATGAGGATTATTTCTAAGGAGATAAAATTACGTATTTAAAAATAATTTCCATATGGTTTCTTATTTTCAAAATAATACAGATCTAATGGTTTATATTATAAGTAAGGGGGTTTTCAGAGTCACGTAGTGAGTGAAAACAAATGGACCTAGTGACAACATAGTCGTTAAGATTGAGACACAGCTTATACCTATGTCTGTGACCCTGGGTAAATTACCTCACTGATCTGGCCTTAATGTCCAATCTGTAAAAACAGAGCCTGCCCTGGCTGGTGTGGCTCAGTGGATTGGCACCAGCCTGCAAACCCAACAGTCACTGGTTTGATTCCCTAGTCAGGGCACATAACCAGGTCTCCAGCCAGGTGCAAAGCTGGAGGTAACCATACGTTGATGTTTCTCTACCTTTCTTCTTCCCTCTTTGCCTGCCCTTCTCTCTGAAAATAATGAATAAAATCTTTAAAACAAAATAAAACAAAACAACAACAAAAACACAACAGAACCTGGATGACCTATTACAGTCTTTCAGTTTATGACATTGTAATACTTACAGAGGATAATCCATATATCTTCGGGTATCCCTACCATGGGGCCAGGAGTAGCAAAGAATGTGAATCCAATTTGAAATTCATACTGACATGGATTCAATTTAGAATTCATATAGTCGCTGGGTGACTGCAGGCAAGTTTTGCAACTTTCTGCACCTCACTTTTCTCATCTGTACTGGGAGCTAATTGAGGGTCGTTGAAAGGACTCTGTGAATTAATCAATACAAAGCACATAGCGCAGGGCTCATCACCAGATAAATTCCAAATTGGCATTACCTGTTATTAATATTATTATTATTTCTACTGTGAATGCTCAAGAAATATTTTAAAATTTGTTGAGTGAATGAATAAATGAATGAATCAAGTTGTTATGTTATCAATGGCAAAAAGTGTAATCCAGGTTTTCTAAGAAAAAATTATCTCATGATTCCTGTTCAACCCAAAATCTTTTTGGCATAGGTCTGGTGTGTAGCCAACAAAGAGTTTCTTAGTATCAAAGTTAATAAAAATTACAGATTCAAATGGGACCCAGGGTTGTATTTTTTTTCTTCTAACTTCTATCTATGGTACTATCAGTTGTTTTCTTAATTCAATAAACATCTATTAAACCATGTATACTGTTAAATATATATATATATATATATATATATATATATATATATATATATATATATATATATTTTGTCAGTCTGGTAAAAAATAAACAAAACCACAACAAGCTCTCATAATTTTTTTTAAAGCTAACAAAAAGAACCACCAAAGAAAACCTTTACAGTACTTATTTTTTTAAAAATGTATTTGCATTACACTTAAGACTTTTAAATTTTTTTTGTTTTTGTTAAGATTAGAATAATTATTTTAAGTGTTTGTAAATGAAAGTAGCCAGTATGCTCTGAATGTAAATATGTGAAGGCATAATATATATAAACTTAATACATAAAATAGTTGTATAGTTAGTCACATATGGTGCCTTAAAAAAAAAAAAAACTGCACAGCAAAGAAAGCTTTACTCTAATCCTACTTAAAAGGATATAACATCTAAAATTATTAGGAAGAAAAACAGGCTTTGGCACTAGCAATTTCCTGTATACTGTGGACATCATTTTAAACTGAAAAACTAAAAACATTTTGATATAACTCTGTTTCTCATTTACTGTGGTCAAAATGAGAAAGTCTCTGAAGGCCAACACTGGAGTTCTCTGATGTACTCTAAGTTGCATACTGGATCTCATAATCAAGAACAAAAGAGAAAAGAAAGATTTTTTTCCTTCCTTTGACTTAAGGAGAAGCAGCAGCTGCTGACCTTGAAATAGATGTTAATAACCTTTGAAAAACCCTTTACATTTATATTATAAAATTTTCTACCAAATCCTTATAACTTTAGAAAGAATCTTTGGAATACCCTTTTGTTTTTAATTTATATTTATTCATAAATATTAGATTCTCTTTTCTATATTATATGAAGTAAGTTTTTATGTGATTAAAATGGGGGTCTGGATATTCAAATTTAACATCTTTCATGAGGTTTCTTCTTTTTTCGCTGGCAAATACTACTCACCCTTCGAGCTCTCTGAAACCCTTCTGTGCTGGATACATAAGTCTGGTCTGTGTTTTCAGAGCATTGTATTGAAATCACATCTTACATTGTAGTTATATAGTTAACTGTTCAACTTCAAGTGGTCCAGAGTTCTTCACAGCAGTCCCCAAACTTCATGGCACCAGGGACAATTTTTCCATGATTGGGGGGTAGGGGGTAGCTATAGGATGATCCAAGCACATTACATTCCAGCTCTCCCCCTGCTGTCGGGCCAGGTTCCTAATAGGCCCTGAGAGGTATAAGAAGGGTCTCTATCTTGCTCTTCTTTTTAATCTTTATTGGTTTTTAAATATGTATAGTTATTCTCTGGCTTTATAATCTAGCAAACAGCCTGGCTCATTTTAATTAGCTTAAAATATCAGATCTGAAATAACCTGACTTGCCAGCCACCAGGGAATAGGGCACATTATCTATGAAATTTTACCACTGGGGCTCCAATATTTTCCAACATATAAACCTTAATTTTTGTTTGATGCCCCTTCACCATTCTTTCCTTATAGGTCATGCTGAAAATAACAAATTTAGTTTTCCCATGGCCTGCTAACTATGTTTCACTATGTACATATGCTATGGCTTACATGATGGCATTCTGAGCATCATTTGTCCATGATTTGCGACATTCCCACTCACTCTCTGCAGAAGGCGTTAGAACATGCTCTGAATGATAGCTGCCACAGTGTGTTCTGAATCACAATGCCAGGATTTCCCCAAACTGTGGAATCTTACTGGACAATACCTGTTTCCCAAACTCTGTCTCCTCCCACCTTCTGGAAGATGGTAATAGACCATCTGTGGGAAAAGGGTAGTCAAATATGCATATTAGCTTTTCAGATGCTCTGAGAAGTCCTGAGTAGAGAAACCTGCTTAGGCTCATTCATCTCAAAGATTTCTGATCAATCTTATTTGACTGTGGATTCTTTTCTTTTTCCCTCAATGTGGTAGTAACATTTCATAGAATAGCAGAGTTCTGTAAGATGCCATTTGAGAAACACCATCTGTAAGCTTCCTCCACTTCTGAGACTCAACCACTTCTGTTCCCAAATGTGGTTTGTGCTTTTACTGCTTCAATGCTTTTGCTCATATTTGAAACTCTTTCCTTTGTGCTCACTTGTCTCAATTTTATTCATTTTTAGAAGGCCTAACCAAGTACTTTTGCTGGCCTTTGATTTCTACAACTTTCTCATGGCTCTTATAATTGTGTTTATTATCCGTTTTCTCCTACTACTGAGCATTATGGATTTGAATCTGTGATCTGCATCTCTTTTGCTAGATGTATCAGTTGGGGTCTTGACAGGTTCGAATGAAGAGACTTTAATGAAGTGGCTACTTATGGAGGTGAGGACACACAGAATTGAGGTGACAGACAAGGACAGGGGGCACCTGGGGTTTAGCAACATAGGGAAGCCATCACTACTGTTAGGGCAGGAAGTAGAAGAGGGGAAATGCTGCAGAGAGCCCGGTGGCCAGGATGTGTGGTCCAGGGACGGACGCGGCTACTTCGGGGAATCTGGTGCCGAGGTGGGAGGAAGTGGGAAAGAAACATCCTGACCTTTGCTTCCACCCTCTGATCTCTGGAGCCTGTTAAAATCAGCTGAAAGGGAGCCAGGTGGGCTGTCTGCAAGGCTCAGCCTCCCGTGCACAGAGCAGGGCGTGAAGGGTGGAGAATTGCAGATAGAGAATAGCCAGCATGCCGGGAAAGACTTCTGTTTTGTCTTTGAAAAAATAGAATAGTGACAATATAAGTAGGGACTTTATAGGGATGTAGCGAGGGTACAATCAGGAAATACATCAAAATAGTAACATGTCATATGGTGCTTGATCCACCAATTGTTAGCTACCCAATATTATTATTATTTTTATTTTTACGATAGCAACTCTATGGAGAGCTACTGGTATAAAAGCTAATTGAGGAAGGTATCATGTGGTGATTATTTTGTAGTCCTTAACATATCCAGCACAAAACCCTACTCGTCAGAGCAAGACCCCACAGTTTGTAGGCTACAGGGAGCCCTTTTGAACAAAGATAACAGGGAAGCACGTCTGGCTGTTTGGACTGACATCTTCAGCCATTCTGACCTTGAAAACAGACATCAATGAGCTACATTTGAAACTTCTTAGACGCAGCTGGGAGCCTGTGGCCCTCCTTCACCTCAATAGAAGGGCCCGTCACTGAAAAACAAGCCAGCTCCGCAGGACTAGCACCCCACAGCCATCCCTGGAAGGGCAGTGGTTTCCCATGACTTGAAAACACAGCGAGGACAGCCGGCCCAAGGGTAAGGCAGGAAGGTTTGTAGCTATTGAAGCAATTTGCTTCCTGTTTGTTCAGACCAAGTCACCTGTTTTATTTGAAACACCGGATCACCTGGCTCCTGCTGCCCTAGGTACACAGATTAGGGAAACCTCAAAAATAACCATTCGGGTTCTGTTCACTTCAAAGCCAGCAGGATAGGCCAGATGAGAGAAAGCCCTTTGACAGGAGCCGCGGGGCTGAGGTGGGACTTAGCACGAGGATGTCACTGATGGCGGCACTCGGAGGCTTTCTGCTGCAGCTTGTGCTCTTAGAAAAAGGACACGTTTGGAGGGTCACAGTTCTGGGGAGCCTGCCACCCTGACAGAGCAATGAAGCTCATGCTGGGAGGAGATTCCAGTACTGACATCAGCAGCTGCAGGTGGGGACATCTTTCATGGAGGAGTGACATTTAATCTGGGTTTATTAGTGAGAAGAACACTAGATCCTGCAGTGTCTGTACATAGCTGTTCACATTATTACCTTATCCTGGAAAATCAAGACATGAGCCAAAACTGCTAATAAATGGCTGTGAAGTCACAGTGTCCACAAGGCTCACACTCTTGTGGGCTGGGCTTTTGCAGGCGGACACAGACACCCTCTCTGTTTACTTAAGGCTGGCTGAGAACCAGTTTGGACAACAGTATATAGCCAGAGAGCATCTTCCCCAGATAAGCAGTGGGTCCACTTCCTCAAATGGAGGGATAACAGGTCACAGAACGGTTTGGGAATTATGCTGGCAATAAAAAGCAGCTCCTTCTAGCAATGAGATAGCATTCCAAAGGACATTAATTTTTCTTTTTTCTTGAATGTTGTCATAAAAAAGGCAAGGCACTTGGCTCTAATCCAGGAAGATCCAGGAAGGCCTAGCCCAGCCTTAAGCCACGGTGACCTCAGGATTTTATAAAGAGCATTTTGGAAAAGTGAGGTTATCTCACTTATCTTCTCTTTTAGGACAAGAAGTGGCCATGTCTCTCTCTCTATCTCTCTCTCTCTCTCTCTCTCTCTCTCTTTTAAGACTGTATTTATTATTTTTAGAGGGAGGGGAAGGGAGAGACACAGAGAGGGAGAAAAACATCAATGTATGGTTACCTTTCACTTGCCTCCAGCTATGAACCTAGCTTACAACCTGGTTAGTGCCCTGACTGGGAATCGAACCAGCGACCTTTGGGTTCACAGGCCGGCACCCACCAATGAGCCACCAGCCAGGGAGTCTCTCTCTTTTTAACAGTGCAATAAAATTGAACTATGAAATCTTTAAGACCCTTTCTGCAGAAAAATTAAAAACAAATAAATGACAAGTCTACCCTCTGAAGGGTTGATTGCTGACTCTAAGGCAAATTCCAGTCTTGGTAGCAGCCTCCAAACTTCGGCTTCAATTGTAATGTTATTATCACCTCTTTTCATCCCCTGCCCAATGATCTCAAAGCTTCAGGAAAAAGTTCACTCAGAGGTTGGGTATTCCTGATGGACGCTATGGAAGCTTGATAGGACTCAGCCTTTGTATATCAACTATTACCTGCCTGACTAGAGGAGGAAGGTGAGTAAGCCAATTAAATTGTTTTGTGCTGTTATACTTTTAACTGTAGGTGTTTTGTAAACACATTTATAACATTGGTATAGTTAAGAGTTCATCTTAACAACAGCTCCTTATTAGCTACCATGTCCCAGACGCTTCCCACCACTTAATACATCAGACCAAATAACCCTGAGCAGCAATCCCTCTCTTTACTGATAGCCCGAGGCTTCCCAATAGTTAAGTAACATTCCTAGTTTGAAGTGTTGAAAAAGAGATTCACATCCAGGACACTGTACCCCAAAGTCATACGTCATAAAGTGTTACATATGTTGTTCTGTGAGGGTGACTTCAGAGACAAGAATGGAAAACCCTGCCTCATGCTGGCTTAAACAACAACGATGAAATTGATTATCTGACCTGTTAAGATATTCAAGGGTGGGGAGGCAGCAGGTGAGGGCCACTCAAGGCTCCTGCTCTGCTTCTTATGCCTCCACCCTTTTCTGGGCTGGCGCTGCCCCCTCAGGCTATGGCAACACGGTGCGAGAAATAACAAGCCAATTCCATGTGCAGTTACATTAAGGAGAAAAGAAGTTGGGGAATTTTCCTATGTCTCTTGCTTAGGAACAAGGAGATTACCCCACTCCCCAGACCTCTCTTCATATCACAGTGGCCAGAATTTAATGGTCTCAAGTCCTTTGAGGGAATGAAGGGAATGGTCTCAAGTCACTGGTGAGGGAACGAAGTTGTCTTTTAGCCTAAAGTAAGTAAGTAGCATGGAATAATTAGAAGAGCTCTGAATTAGGGGTCACAAATCTTGGGTTTTAGTCCTACTTCCATTATCTACTTAGATATAGAAACTTGCCAGCTGCTTAGCCTCTCTTAGAACTTACCTTTCCCTTATTGGTAAAGCAGAGCGAATGATTCTTGTCCTACTGATCTCACAGGGTTGGGAAACAGGAATGAAGTAATGTCTGTACAAGCATTTTGTAAACTGAAACATGACTTAAATGCATGCTATTGCTTCTGTTAACATGGCTCAAAGAAGACCGTTGGTCATGAGACACTTTTTCAATTACGCTTATACATGGTACCTGACCATCCTTTAGAATTTTTAAGGCTTCAACACAGATATACCTAAGTGTTACTTTTGTGTTAGGAAATTAAGAGTGTAAAAATAAGGGGAGTGTGAAATTTAGAACTTAAGGCAATTTTCAAACATCTTCTTGAACTCCAGTACTGTTTATGTACAGATAGGTTATGTATAAGTTGTTTTTTATATTTGTCAGAAGCAAGTTTCCTTTAAGAATCTATTAAACAGCTTTTTTAGTCCTTCATTTATACCAATTCAATAAGCTTATGTGGAACATTACTAGGGGAAGTGGATCAAATGCATTCTAAAGTGAATCTGAAAAGTACATTGTGTGAAGGAGAATAGCTACCTAGTAAGGAAGAATTATAGAGAACAGACTAGAGGGCCCAAATATAAAAGTAACCACAATAAAATATATAAAAATAAGAGGACATGATAGGCCGTAAGAATTCAGAAGGTTCCCAGCTGTGGAATTAGGGAAGGCTTCTGGACAAGGCTGCACTTGACTTGAAGGTTGGAGGATTTGGACAGAGAATAGCTAGCTCATCTTGGCTTTCCATCAGACTTGCTCTGAAGACTTGAATAGCCAGCCAGAGGCATAATCCTTGTGTATAAATTGCATGACTAAGATAGCAGAAAATAAATGTTAGAAAGGTAGAGACTGCAGCTAAATTATAGAGGGGTTGGAGTATCAAACAAAGGAACTTGAATTCTTATTCTGTAGGCGTGACATAATAAAAATAGAAAATAAAATAGTTTGTCCAGAAAGTATCGAGCCAAGTCAATATAATTAAAACAGTCCTGATACTTTTAAAACAGTCCTGATATATATATATGTATATCTGTCTCTGGTTCCTGGCACAGGGTTTTAGAAGCTTTGTAATTTCCTAAGTGATAATAACATTAGTAGAATCTTTTGTTTTAATATTTAATCTTTGACCCTATTTCTGTAAACAGGGTTTCTGAAACTCATAATTCCCTGAGCGACAGGAGTATCTTTTGTTCTAATGGCAACTCTGGGTGGGTTCCTGGATGGCTCCTAGATAGGGCTGTTCACTGGTAAGAGCTAGCCATGATAGAATCTTGGAATTTTCAGCTCCTTCCCCCATCCTCAAAATTCTCTTAAAAAAGGACAAGGGCTAGAAGTGGAGGTAATAATTGGTCATGCCTTCATGATAAAATCTCCATAAATTCCCCGGAAGTGTAGGTGTAGTGGTCAGGGAGCTTTCAGGTTGGTGAACACATCCACATACTAGAGGGTGATGTGCCCCAACTCCAGAGGGACCCTCCCAGATCTTGCCCCATGTATCTGTTCATCTGGCTATTCATCTGTATGCCTTATCACATCCTTTAAAGAACTAGTAAAAAAGCCCTGGCTGATGACTCAGAGGATAGGCACTGGCCTGTGAACCCAAAGGTCCCTGGTTTGATTCCCAGCCAGGGCACATCACCAGGTTGCAAGCCAGGTCTCCAGCCAGGTCCATAGCTGGAGGCAGGTGAAAGGCAATCATATGTGGATGTTTCTCCCCCTTTCTTCCTCCCTCCCTGCCATTCCCCTTAAAAATAATGAATAAAAACTTAAAAAAAAAAGAAAAAAAAAAAAGAACTAGTAAATATAAGCAAAATTTTTCCTGAGTTCTGTGAGTCACTCTAGCAAATTAATCAAACTTAAGGAGGGTTATGGGAACCTTGGTTTTGAAGCTAAATGGGACAGAAGTTATGGGTAACCTGGGATCTTCCACTTGCAATTGGCACCTGAAGTGGGGAGGCAGTCTTGTCAGATAGTAGAACTTAACCTGTGGATCCTGACACCATGTCTAGGCAGATAATGTCTGAACAGAATTCAATTGTAGGATACCAGGTTAGTATCAGGGAAAATTGCTTGGTGTGGGGAAAACCTACATTTGGTGACCAGAAGTGTCAGAAGTAAAGTGTTCTATGTGAGTAGTAAGAGAGACACAAAAGAGGAAGAAGCTTAGTTTTTTAGTTTATTAGGCAATGGGGAGTCAGTGAAAGTTTTAAGGCAGTGGAGTGAGTACCTTCATTATATTCGTGTTTATTGAAGAATGTTGAGAGGGGAGCTTCTGGGTAGATCGGAGAGGAGAGGAGATGGTGGAGGCTGAGAGACAAACTCAGAGCCTGCATGTGCACGCAGCGGTCATGAGAACCCTGAACTCAATTACGGTCTTAGAGATGGAGATGAGCCCATGGATAGATATTTTGGATGGAGAAACCAAAGGTCTCAGTCATTGATATAAAAACCAGATGGAGAGGGTAGGGTAGTCAGGAGTCTTTCATTCGCAAACACCAAAAAGTCAGCCTAAATGAGCCTAATCAAATAAGTGAATTTACCTATTGAATTAACCGAAAAGGCCTGACTTGGTGTAGCCTCAGAAACTCTTGGATCCCAGAGCTCAAATGATGTCATCAGGACTTGGGCTTCTCTAAGGCTCAGTTTTTCCTCTGTGTTGATTTCACTCTAGGGCAACCCCTAGAATGTGCTAGTTTATATTTGCTGAGGATTAAATCCAGTGAAAAAGAGAGCTTATCTAAATCTAGCTTGTCTCCCCATCGGTTCCAACACACATCCAGATCTGTTTCCTGTTACGCATTCCTGAAGCAGTATCTCTAGTTGGAAGAGGTTATTTTTGATTGGCTGAGACCTATATGCAGTCTTTTATTTTTAAAAATAATTTGTCTATGAAGATAGCCTAACTATAGGCGACTCTGGAACATTGCCCAGTGACCAAAATCAGATCTCACCTTAATGAATCCTTTTTTAAATTTAATTAACTTATTTAGAATTTCACTTTTTAAATAAAGGTTTTCTTCTTCTTCTTCTTTTTTTTTTCTTTTAGAGAGAGGGCAGGGAGGGAGGAAGAAAGGGAGAGAGACATCAATGTATGGTTGCCTTTCACCTGCCTCCAGCTACAGACCTGGCTGGAGACCTGGCTTGCAACCTGGTTATGTGCCCTGGCTGGGAATCAAATCAGTGACCTTTGGGTTTGTAAGCTGGCGCCACCTATCCAATGAGCCACCAGCCAGAGCTAAATTTTATTTTTTAATGGTTTATTTTTATTGTATTTATCTCCTTTATATCTTCTACCATCTCCACCCACCACCTATTGCCCCCCATCCTGCAATCACCACACTGTTGTTCATGTCCATGAATTCTTTTTCAGTTTTACTTGATCCCCCCACCCCCAAGTCTCCCATCCAGAGCTGTCAGCCAGCTTTCTATCTATGAGTTTGTCTCTATTTTACCTGTTAGTTCAGTTTGTTCATTAGATTCCACATATGAGTGAGATCATACGGGATTTGTCTTTCTCTGACTGGCTTTTTTCACTTAGCATAATGTTCTCTAGGGCTTTCTACGCTGTGGCAAAGGGTAAAATTTTCTTCTTTTTTATGCCCGAGTAGTATTCCATTGTGTAAATGTCCCATAGCTGTTTTATCCACTCATCTACTGATGGAAACTTGGGCTGCTTCCATACCTTGGCTACTGTATATAATGCTGCAATGAGCACAGGGGTCTTAAGAATTCAGCTGAACCGAAGACACTGATTCAGAACAGCGATAGCCCCTTTTCATTCTATTTCATCGTTGCACTTATTTTCTTTTCTTACTTTTTTTTTCAAGATCCTGTTTATTATTTACAGAGAGAGGGGAAGGGAGAGAGGCAGAGAGGGAGAGAAACAGCAATGTATGGTTGCCTTTCACCTGTCTCTAGCCACAGACCTGGCTGGAGAACTGACTTGCAACCTGGTTATGTGCCCTGGCTGGGGAATTGAACCAGTGACCTTTGGGTTCACAGGCCAGCACCTTATCCACTATGCCACCAGCCAGGGCACTGAAATTACTTTCTTAACAAGTTTCTTGAACATAGGTGAACTCATAAAATGAATAAAACAAGACCATTTCTAGGACACTATTCAAATTGGGCAGTACAAAATGCTGTATAAGTGCCAGCAAGATTTCAAGCCTGGGAAAGGAGTGAACAGCTGTCTGAGAGGGCTGAATGAACACTTATTGGCCTAAGTCTTGAAGCAAGTATACACTTTGCTTCAGAACCATCTAAGCAGGGCACTGATTGCCAACCAGATGTTGACAAGTCATTTGGATTCCATTTGAAATGGGATAATGCCTAAAAACAACACGGGGGCACCTGTCTGATCTGAGGAGTCTTTTTACCACAGTGTATGGGATGCCTAAACAGCATTTTTAAATTGCAAAGTGTTCGGGCATATGAGGAAACCTTACTTTTTTCAGAGAACCCAGTGGACATTCCTTTGGTAAAGAAAAGAATCATCCTGTGAAGGGAATCCATCAATCTGTCCAGTGAGCCTCTTGTCCCCTGATTTATGGGTGCACATCCATTCTCACATATTGGATTTGCTTTGAAGCCAGATATACACACCTGAACTGCGTTAAGGAAAAATGTTGAATCCCTTTATGAGACTTTTATATTTGGGGCCTGTTTTTATGAAGGAGAAAATGTCAATTTGGAAAGTGTTAGACGTGTTCATGAAGCCCAAATCCAGTTGTTACCAAAAATCACACTGCTACGTACATGTTAAACGTATGGCCAGGCTGCACACTTTCCAGTGTGGTCATCATCAACCTGCTGATGCAAATGGCTATAATATGTAATTTGAAATGAGATCAAAATTTCAAAAATGAGGAAAGACAATCTGGGTGGGGCATTTGGTTTTTGACTCTGTGAAGCAGGCTGGTGCACTGGTCTGGCCACAGCCGGTCCTCCCCCCAACAATCCGCAGGTCCTGGGAGGCTGTGGGCCTGCAGTATTTCAGCTGGATCTGCAAAGCCCAGGGAGCCTCTTGGCCCTCATTAGGCTCTTAAAAGTCACCCTGAAACAAGCACAGGCATTAACAGTGACATTGAGAGGAGACCCAGGTTGGAAGGGATCACTTTCTCCTCATTTATGTAGCTTTCTAACTGGGGACTGGTGAGACTGGAAACAGCTGGAAGGGAAAGATGATGTTAGAGGTCTGTCTTATCTTCTTTTATTTGCATGCCCCACCAAGAAGTGAGGAGAGAAAAGAGAAGGGAGACCATACCTAGTGTAGTGCCTGACATGTAGTCCATACTCAATAATAATCTGTTGAATAAATGAGTGAATGAATGAGTGCTTTGGGTGAATGAACACAGAATGTGAAAAGTTCCCGCTTTGTGACTTTTCTGAGACTGGGTAGGCTATACTTGAACTTTTCACAGAGCCTGTTGTTTTGGTTTCTGATTGGTTGGGAGACCAAAATGCAGAAAACTTAACTCACCTTACTTATCTTAAACCTTTTGTTGACCTACACAGCTTCTTTTCAAACTTATTTTAAAGTGCTTCAAACTCTTTTCCCACAGAAAACCAGTTCTGGGAAAAGAATTCAGAAGCCAAACTCCATAAACAAAAAACAGTGTTCAACCCCCTCTGTTGAATACATAACACGAAAACATTTAAAAATTGAAGAAATGGTTAGTGATTTAACAACAACAAAAACTGGATAAACTGTTTAAGGTCCTCCCTTCATCCCCATTTATAGCTGTATTGGTGAAAAGGTTAGGCTCTAACCCAGGAGGGAAAACTGAGATGCATTTTAGATGCCCGGACTGATTTCAGATGTCGACGAATCTGTGGATGAGTGGTAAGAGCTCTGCAGTAGAGGCCTCCAGCTGCTGGTATGAGGATGGAAGGATGGGTGACCCCTGAGCTGCTCTCTGCATGGAGCTGTGTCTTCTTGTGCTAGTTGTACAAATAAATCTGAGGCAGGATCTGAGGGGAGGGGAGGGGAGGGAAGGGGAGAGGGTGAGAGAGAGACAAAGAGAGAGAGAGAGAGAGAGAAAGAGAATCAGGATAATGCCTTCTCTTTTTCTCCCACCGCCCACTATTTTAATTTTATTTTAGTGGGGGATCAGGTTCACAACTTCTAGTTTTGTCACTAGGTCTGAACATCAAGAATCAAAGAATTTTAAAGAAAGGAAAAATAGGAGAAAAGAGACAGAGGTATTTCAAGAATCAAAATGAGTCTGACCCACAGTGACAGACCTTGTTGGAGCATGAGAAAGAACATTCCAAAGCAAGTCTTGGCCAAGTGTGCGTGTGTGAGTGTGTGTGTGTGTGTGTGTGTGTGTGTGTGTGAGGGGGAGGGGTGGGGAGAGAGAGAGAATATGAATGTCTGAAGGTCTTACAGGCGGGATACTCATCCTTTCCTTTTGGAAACAAACACTTCAGTGATTAAGGTCCATGAGGTCCATCTCTTTTTGCTCTGAAAGTTTGTTTGATTTACTGGTTTAGTAACCAAAAGTTCTGCACCTGCATCCATGGACTTTTCCCCCATTGAGTCTTCAGGGCTCCATTTTAGGTATCGGGATTTTATAAACTCTGCTTCTCTTGTATCCAAAAGGTCAGTTGGTGACTCAGTTGACCTTCTCCCCTCCCTACCCCTAGACCAATGCCACCCATGGTGTCCTTGGGGGTTCTAGTGACCAAAGAACTGTATCCTTCCCAGTTCTCTTGCACACACAAATTGTTTCCATTTTAAGAATTTTACTGCTTAATCACTCCTGCAAGTGTTTCTCAGCGTTTACAGACTTGCATGAGAATGTACTGAATTATTTGTTTAAAACTGCCAAAATATTCCTAATACTTTTTTCTTGGTCTAGGTCTGGGTGCATATGCATATTCAATTTGTAAAAATTCAGCAAGCTGTATACTTATGTCTCCTTTCCTAGTTGTATATTATATTCTTGTAAAAAAAAATTCTTTTTTTAAAAAACACCTGACCCAAATGGATCTCATGGGTTTGAGGCCTGAGAAGGTGCATCCTTACAAACCCTTCAGGTGATTCAAGTTTCAGGGCATTTG
The DNA here is from genome assembly GCA_004026585.1 of Noctilio leporinus. Taxonomy (NCBI): domain Eukaryota; kingdom Metazoa; phylum Chordata; class Mammalia; order Chiroptera; family Noctilionidae; genus Noctilio; species Noctilio leporinus. Next base: position 55,967 of record PVIW01002123.1, read on the forward strand.
CACTAAGTGGAAAGAAACAAAAAATAAAGAAATGATAACTATACAAAACCATTATGCAGTGCTCACTGTGGTGACTGCTGACCTACTGCATCTACTCACCCATGAGTGCCTGCTCCAGGAAGGAGCACACTGTTTTAGGCCCAGGGTCACCACTCAGTGATGGACTGGGTCCTTCTACTGCTGAGGGACCACTGAGCTGACCTAGACCCCATCCACTGGAGAACTCGCGTCTCCTGGAGGAGGTAATGAGCTAATAGCCACAATGCAGGCTGCTTAGTGCTGAGAAGGGAAAGCACAGGGTGATCTAGGAGCCCTAGGAGAGCCACCAACCCCCACTCCCTAACTGGTAACTGCACCCCCAGACTTCTGATTCTTACCTTAGAAGGGTGCTCTCTGACTTTCTCTTCTTCCATAATGCCCTGCCCTTCCTTTCCCTGTCGCAAGGGATGGCTCCGTCTCCCAGCACTTGGGCCTTAGGACAGACAGGGAAGAACAACATATCAGAAGGAGTCTTGTGTTGTTATGATTCAGAGCATAGGCCCTAGAGCCAGAGTCCCTCAGTTCAAATCCCACCTTAGCTGCTAACTAGCTATGGTCATGATTGTTATAGTATCTACTGAGTAGTATCATCTATTTCTAGGTGTGGTTACTGTGGAGAGTAAGTGGATTCACCTAGTACTTAGAACAGTGGGTGCTGTATAAATGTCAGCTGTTATGGTGGTTGTCGTTGTTGCTACTTAGTTTACCACCAGATAGACATTCATTGATCTCAAGTAGATAAATTACATTCCTGAGGACTTCCAGGCAGAGTAACACCTGTCTCGGTGGAAACAGGCAGCCTACTGCCAGTGGAGCAATTCTCGCAGCCTGTAGAGCAAATGAGCCAAGTAGAAAAATACTTACTTCAAACAAAACAACGCATGATGATTCAACATGAGGAGGAAGAGGAAAATGTTGGTCACAGCCATGTAGGGGCCCTCCCCTGGGGTGGAGACAGCTTTCTCCTGCCCCTGCCCATGCAGCTGTCAGTGCTATTCAGGGAAATATTTATAACAACAAGACCTGGGACTGATGCAGTGTTTCTGCTCCCAAACATTCAGCAGATGTGTATAAGGACAGTTTTCTTCTCTCATGCACCGTGTGACAGAATTTCCTAGGTGTGCCTTCTATTTTTGTTGGTGGGGAAACTGAGGCACATCCAGGGTTGTTAGGCTATCGGCTGCAGGCCATTAAGGTAGTGAAGAGGGAAGCCAGGCTTTGCATCCTAGGCACCTAACTCTGAGGAAGGTCTGCATCGTTAAAGAACCAGACAAACAACCTCTGGCAAAGGAGAGATTGAGGACAGAGGCAGGGCTAGGGACCCAGAGGCAGTATGATTCAGAAATTAAGAGTATGCACTTTGGAGTTAGACAAGTCTGGGTTTGAATTCTGGCTCCGTCAGTGTTATGGACTAAATGCTTTGTGCGCCCCCCACCCCCATTCATATGTTGAAGTTCTAACCCTACAGTGTAACTATGTTTGGGGATGGGACCTCCATGGAAGAAATCAGGCTTAAATGAGGTCATAAGGTTGAGGTCCTGATATAATAGAACTAGTATTCTTGAAGAAGGGATTCCAGAGAGCTGACACTCTGTCCCCATGTCTATGTTCTTCTATGTCCTCACACACTGTTTTTAAGGCAGGAAGAGAGGCCTCATCAGAAACTGAATCAGCTAGAACCTTGAGGTTGAATGTCTAGACTTTAGAACTGTGAGAAAATTAAATTTCTGTTGTGAAAGCCATGCATTCTATGGTATTTTGTTATGGCAGCCTGAGCTAAAACAGTTGTTACTAGATGTGGGCCAACACTCTTCTGAACTGCTGCCCTCATCTGTTAAATGTGAATAATAGTAATCACACCTTATAAGACTGTTGTGGGTTTTCAATGAGAACATGCATTTGAAGAACATAGCCACGGGACCAGCATATAAATCGTTAAACACTCCTCCATCCACCCACTTTATTTAGCAAATGTTGTCTTGAGTACCTGCTTTCTGCTAAGCATTGTTCCATGTGCTGGAAATCCAGGGATAGCCAAGAGAGTCAAGGTCCCTGACTTCATGGAGGTCACTGTCTAGTTGGGGAGGCAAAAGATAAATTAGGAAACAAAGAATTTTGGGTTGTAAAGTCACAAAAGAAATAACTGGGTAATTAGAAAGTAATTAATGAGGCCACTTAAGATACAGCTGCTAGGGGAAGTCTCTCTGAGTAAGATATTTGAATTGACATGGAAAGAATGAGAATGTGCCAACCACCTGAGGAGCTGGTGGGCAGGTGTCCCAGGTAGAGAAAACAACATCCAGGAGGTTGAAAAGAGCAGAGTGTTCCGAAGAATAGAAATAAAATGTTGTCAGATGGGAGAGGTAGGCAGAAACAAGAGTTTATAATACCTCGTGTTATTTTTCTATGAGCAATGGATAACCAACTATCAACTGATCATTTGGGGGGAATGACATGTCTTGATACAGAGTTTTAGGATATCACTCTGGCTGTTGCATGGAGAATTAATTATGGGGGATATGAACAGAAACAGTGAAACTTGTTAGGTGAATATTATACTAGTTCAGGGGAGAGACACTAGTGATTTAGACCAGAGGTGGAGAGGAGAGGTCAGACACCTGATTATGGTGGAAGAAGAATTGACAAGAGTTAGTACCATTTGAAGCAGGGGTGAGGGGAGGGAGGAATCAAGGATGACTCCTATGTTTTAGCTTGGTGCTGTTAACTGACTGGGGAAAGAATGGGACTGAGAGTCTCAGGGACCACCAGGAGTTTGCAGATCGCACATATTGAAAAGTGCTGATGAAGGAGATAGCAGGACTATAGTCCTTAAAAAGGCAAGAGGGAATGAGGTAGAGAGCACAAACAGAGGGGTAGAGCATTGATAGTGAAGTGACAGTTCTTTCATTTCAATAAGCGAGGAGGCAAGAAGATTGGTACATACTTTGTCGGGAGTAATTTGGAGCAGTTGCTTTCTGATAGCATGTACTTTCTCAGTGAAGTAGAAGTCAAGGTCTTTGATTAAGAAAGAAAAGTGCTAAGGATGGAATGGGAAATTCTTGGAGAAAGAAAACGGTGTAAGCTAGTTGGCTTGAAGAGTGGGAAATGAATTTATTGAAGAAGCACAGTTACGCTTTTCAGACAGTTCTTATTTGGGATTTGTGGGCATGAATTTAAAGAGAAACCAATTGGCTTGGTTTTCATTCCTTTATTCCCAGGGATATACGGCTCTTTGAGAGCTGCCACAGAAAAGGTAGATCTCTTGACTCAATGACTGCTGAGGTTTTTCTAGGTTAATATGATGGAGAGAGAAAGGGAAGGAGAGAAAATACAGGGTGTGTGCGATCAATTGGCAATAACATTGCATCTCCTTATTTCATATGCTTCTTATTAATTTTGAAAAATTGTTTCTAAGGTTATGATTTAACATAATTGTTTCAGATATAAAGTATTAAATTTTGAGAGCAACTGTCATGTTGAAGGAATACAATGTTAGAGCAACCATAATTTCTGGACTGTGTGCAGGGCCAATTGCTAAGGAAATTGTGGACTTTAATAACATCCCTTTATATATAGTTGACAATGTGAAGAAGATGTTGATACTGATCCTGATGTCACCACACCAACAAGGAAAATGCATAAGGTACATAAGGATCACACAAGTCCAGATACTGTATATAGAATACAGGAGATCATCAATGAAGATCCAGGATGTTTACCTTGACGTTTTGAGAGAAGTAGTTGTACCATGGATGAAGCAAGTTGCAAATAGACGTCATTTTATCTTCCAACAAGATGGTGCACCAGCACATAACACCAAAAAAGGTGCAAGAATTTCTCAGTGTCAATGTTCCTAAATTCTGGTCAAAGGAAATCTGACCACCTAGTTCACCAGATGCAAATCCTTTAGACTATTGTGTATGCAGCATTTGTGAGAAAGAAGTTAATAAACAACCTCATTCCAATAAAGAGGTTGTTAAAGCTAAGATTGAAAACGTGATGCTGTTCATGGATAAAGAAAAGTTAATTCAAGTGTGCTGAATGGAGTCTATTATATTGCAGCAAACAGAGACTTTTTTTAACAATTAAAAAAATAATGACTATGTTTATGTATTTACATATAAGAATACATTTATTTCAAAATATAACACTTTTGTGGTATGTTGTTTATTTTACTAAAATTTTGCCAATTGATCGTGTGCACACTGTAGAGATGGCAAAGTGAGCAAAGGAGTTGAGGGTGATTGCAAGAAGCAGTTGTTTAAACTGTTTGAGTAAGAATAATGTGAAGATGGGGGTGAAGGATAGTAGAAAAGTGAAGGGGGCCAATAGGTTGAAAGTATTGATGAGATGGCTGTCTGAAGTCAGGGCAGGGTTGCCACCAATGTCGAAGTCAAGGGTGTGACCACGGGAGTGAATGTTCGTGGCTGAGGAAGATGAGAGACTCAGGGAACAAAGAGGCCAGGGATTTGGGTAGTCCATTCATGTGTGTGTTGAAGGCATCCAGAAGACAGAGGTGGGGTAGGAGAATGAGACCTGGTGCCCACAACTAAAGCCTTCAGTGAAAGAAGGACAATGAGTGACTGGTGATTGGAGGACAGATACTTGACAACTATAAAGCATGTGAGCCTTAGCTGGTGGCCCAGTGGATAAGGTGCCTGCCTGCGAACCCAAAGGTCACTGGTTCGATTCCCCAGCCAGGTTGCAAGTCAGGTCTCCAGCTAGGTCTGTAGCTGGAGGCAGGTGAAAGGCAACCAACCATACGTTGATTTTTCTCTCCCTGTCTGCCTTTCACCCTAAACAAAACTTTAAATAATATGAGTAACCTGAATGCAGGAACTGCAGTTTTGAGGGAAGAAGGGGGAAAAATGGTTTAAAGTGCAACAGGTGCAGAGAAGATACTTGCTCACCCACAGCCCTGAGATACATGTGGTGTGAGGTAGAATAGGGTCGTTAGATGCTATGGTGAGGCAGCGATCTCAGGGAAATGCCAGGAGTCAACAAAACCAGGGAACGAGGGACAGTCAGAGCAATGAAGACATATAGGAGTTTGTTGACCACAGTTTCAGAGGGCTCTAGAAAAGAGTTGGGGAGGAAAGTGAGGGGTGAGGAATTTGGTTGGGTGATGGAAAATATGCAGTGCCAGCCCTGAACTTCCGTGGGCTCCTGAAATGATCCATGACTCATCTTCCCTGTGAACCTCAATGGGACATCAAGAATGAGGGCTATGAAGTATCTCTCAGGTCAGCCTGGTATTAATTATCATTACCCAGCTCATCTCCCTGCTTCTGGGCATAAGTAAATGTAGGCTATTTTATTTTTTTAAAGTTCTCCAAGAGAAAGTACTTTCATAATTTCTATCATGCATCCTATGGTTTAACAATTGGTACCAAGAATACTGCCTGACACATAGTAGATGCCCAATAAACATTGTTTGAATTAATTGAATTCATAGTATCAAGAGTTATAAAAATCTCCTTTAATTTACTCATGTTGTAGTAAATTATAGCATGTGCATTGTATTAACAAAATGCACTCCACAATTATTTTTTCATTTTATAATTTCCAGGATCATAGATAAGATGTGTTATATAGTTTTTTACTCAAATGTCTTCTATTATTATTTAGTTGTATCATATCTATATCTTGGGTCTCCTCAGCCAGATTTAAATTCCCTCATCAGTACATAATGGTTTGCTAATTTATATTTCTAGACAGCCACTGACATGTTGTCCCAAAGAGATGCCTGGGTACAAACTGTAGCTGTGTCCTTTACTAGCTATGTGACCCTTGGGCAAGATACTAAATATTTCACCTCAGTGTCCTTGTTTGTAAAGACAGTTGTTATTACAAATTTGTTGTGATAAATAAATTCACATATATAAAGTGCTTAGAACAATGCCTGCCTGGCACATAGTAAACACTCAGAAAATGTTTTTGTTATTAGGCATATAATATACTATATTCATGGAATAATCAATTAATAATAAATAACTTAGGCTAGATCATCAATAAATATCAGTTGCTCTATTCATTGACTCTATTGTGACCAAATAGTTAGGCACACCCTCTACAAATAAAATGTGATTATGTGTTTCACTTTTCATGTAGATAAAGTGGGATCACATCTGTGGAGTTAGCATAAAAAAAGCAGTGCCTTTCCTTGACGAAAAGGAGAAATGTGAGAAAACCTGGTAACCTAGGTTGATGCATCCTGAAATAGGGTCAGAGACTGCCAAGAACAAATGAGGGGGTCCATAGCATGAGGCTGAGAGTTTTGAGGAAATGTTTATTATACATAATTACAAAAACAGAAAATGCTACACGCAGTAAGCCAAACTCCACAGATGAAGAAATAGTTGCAATGAAGGAAAGCCACAGCGCTGATTATTACTTGCTTCCGCCCGCAGGGAGCCCAGAGAACAGGAGTACGGAGAATTAGCAGGTAATGAAAACACTGTTGAAACTTTTGATGGAAAGCAGGCTGGTGAGCCCTTAGCAAAGTGAACTTTGCAGAATCTACAGAGCTAGATGTATATTCCCAGGAGCATTAGAAATGGGTATTTGTATTAATGTGTGTAAAGTAAGAAAAACAGGCAGTCCTAGAGGTTAGAATCAGAAAGGTGATTTATAGTGAAGAAGGAATACAGATCTTGTTTCTAACAGTTAAATTAATGAAACAACTATGGCACTTAAAAAGGAAGCCTAGAGACTTTAAAGAAAAAAAATATAGCAAAATTCTATAAGGTGTTTTTTGTTTCCTTCTTTCCTTCTTTCTTTCAAGAAATTGTATCAAACCAAGGAAATTGCTTTTAGTATTAGATATGGAACACTTAAGCTTCCTTTAGGAACATTTCAATTGAAAGGTAATGTCCTTTGCTGGGCAGTGAAAATAAATGTGATATTTATTTTCTTTCTTAATAGTTGGTTTAAATAGCTGCTTAGAAATAACAGTTGGCGTGCTGCTTTACTTATAAAAAGCCATTTTGACTAAAAGTTGCAAAGGGGATTTTGAGCTGCTGTCTCCTGTTGGAGAAGGTGGAGCTCGGTACTTCAGAAGCTGGCATCTTTTCACTCCCTGTCTGGGTGTGTGCGTTGGAAGAAGCCGGTGTGACATAAATGCAGTTTGCAGCTGACCCAGCCTTGGGAAGTGTGGCATGTTTAATCAAGAAAGAGAAACAACAGAAATCTGACTCAGAGTCTAGAAATACTGCCTTGCAGTAAGTGATTTTAGAAAAGAGAGAACTGCACAGCATTTAATCCATGAACATTGATCAGAACTAGCTGTGGTGTGGTAGAAAGGACACATAAGAGGTTCTGCAGTCAGAAAGCCTGAGCTCAAATTCTAATTGTGTCTCTTAGGGACTATGTGAACTTGGGCAGATCACTTAAACTCCCTGAGCTTCAATGTTCTCATCTTTAAAATTAGGATCATAAAATCTTGCTCCAAGTGCTGTGAGTGAGCATGAATGAGCTGCTTTCTGAAGGGCTGGGGATGTCCATTGAGATTATGGCAAAGATGATATTTATGAAAACACCGTAAGATGGGGGAAAACAACAGATTTAGAATTAGACAGACCTGAATCCTTTGGAAGTCAAAGCAAAGTTTTTCTTCTAGCAGCTATTAGACTTAGGGCAAGTCCGTGTCACTGAGACAACTATAAAAGGAGGTATGGCTCTGGCTGGTGTGACTCAGTTGGTTAGAGCATCGTCCTGTACACCAAAAGGTCATGGGTTCCTGTCAAGACAAATATCTAAGTTGAGGGTTTGTTCCTTGGTTGAAACACATATGGATGGTAGCCAATCTAAATTTCTTTCATACCAATGTTGGACTCTCTCAGTCTCTTTCTTAAATCAATGGATATATACTTGGGTGAGGATTTAAAAAAGAAGAAGAAGAAAAGAAAACCAGGAATGTAGCTATCTACTCCATAGGGCTCCTACAAGAATTAAATAAAATAATTTACAGGCCCAGGGCTCAACATAGAAAAAACTCTCAGAGTATTAGTTCCTCTTTCCTGTCCCACCTACCTCAGGAGTCTGACAAATGTATAGGGCAACCTAGACAACCTAGAGGTGACTATGACATGCAGACTTTCCTCTAAAAGTCACCATGTCATTGGCAAGATAAGTAGGTAAGTTGCTCTAAAAAAAAGAAAAAAAAAAGGACTTTAGAAGGAGTAATGCAGATAACATTTTTCTCTGTAAGCTCCAGGATCATGAAAGGATCATGCAAGGATCATGCAAGGATCATGAAAGCATGACGCAGGAGGCGGATCTGAGGGTAGGCTGCTTCAGGGAAAGAGCTTTCCCTGGATTGGAGGAAGAAAGATGTGGGTGATACGGAGAATTTCAGGTGGTCCTTACATGTGACCCACTTTGTTATTCCCAATGGTGGGTTCTTCCTGAATCTCAAATCTCTCTGCTTTCTTCTGCCTCTAGCCAGAGAGATATCTCTGCTTTTAAGGGCTCCTGTAGCTAGATCTGAGTCACTCAGATGATCCAGGATAATCTCCCCATGTGAAGGTCCTTAAACTTAATTATTCCTGGACTATTTCTCTCTCAGGTTTTAGGGATGAGGCATGGATACTTTGATAGGTGGGGGTGGGGGTGGGGGGACCATTCTCTCTACCACAACACTTGCTGTGGGCCAGGCACAGACATGCTAAATGCTTCCTAGGTGTTATCTCACTTAATCCTCACTGTAACTCTATGACAGAGGAAACTGAGACCCAGAGTTGCTATTCAGCTTGTCCAAGTCACAGTTAGAAAAGAGCCAGAATTTGAACGTAGGTCATCTGAATCCATAGTTCATGTCTCCATAGAGAAGTACATCTCAAAGGAGAAGACATCAACATTGTTGAGCCTTGGATACCAGAGTGTGAGGCATGGGCTCGCCTTTGTGAACAGCAGTGTTCCATGTTGTCATTCGGGGAGAAATATCTGCTACATAGATACTCTGGGGAAGATGGAATGGTATTTGGAAAGCATGGGTTAAAACTATTTATGGGTAGCAGGAGGCAGATTAAAATTTTAATGGGTTATTGAATTGGTCTCAAGAAATTGTATTCTTGGAAGGAATCCAATGTGGTGTTCTGTCAAGGAATCCAGCATGGAACTATGCTAAAGAGCTAAAGAGAAATACAAAGATGTATTAGGCTGGATTCTGGGAGGTCTCTGGAGAATGTGATGAAGCCTGAGGATCAGCCTTGGTTCATTTACTATCTTCACTAGTGATCTTGGAACACAGGATCATCATCCCTTTTTAATGAAATGCACTGAAAGTTATAAGACAGGACAGAAAAAAAAATGTTGACAAGAAACATTTCCCGTTAAACTTGGGGGAGGAAGCAAGGAATTCAAAACATAGATAGTCAATAAGATAACGAGGCCTGAAGAGTCACCATAGTTTAGAGGCCTGCAATAGCCAGAAAGGAGAGAAGGAAATTAGACTGAAAATAAAATGTAGTAGCTGGCCTGATCACTGTTTCCCAGATGTGCAAGTTTCCAGATGCCACAAACTTCTGTGCTTTGGGGCACAGCTAGAGAGAGGCCTCTGGTCATGCACTGTGCTGGTTTTGGTACCAGAGAGCTAGAGGTAGTTCTGGGAGAAGGGCAGGCAGATCAGCATGGGAGAGGACTGGGAGAACAGGTTAAGGGATGAATTAGTATCAAGGAGAGCAGTTCTACCTCCTCTTAACTTGCCGGATCGCCCTCCCCACCCAAAAAGACATATAATGAAGTTATTCTCAGTGGCCCAAAGGTGATTTTCTAAGTGGTAGGAGTGAGAAAAGGCTGCATAAGGTGAGGATGGAGAAAAGGATTATTGGCATCATTTGGGGGTGACCTAGGAAAAATCAATGTAAGCAGAGCTATGGAGTTGCAACCAGATTGCAGTAGGTTAAATTGATGGATTTCTTTGAATGTATTCTCAAGAATACTTTAGAATGTACTCTAAATGTATTTCCTTGGATGTATTCTAAATAATTAGTCTTATCACAGGGATATATGTAAAAGAACATTAACTATGGTGTTATTAGAATAGTGCTAGTATACATTGGAAATAGTCTAAAGGCAAAAATTAGGGTATTTGTTTAATTTTAATAAGTGCATATTATGGAATAATACTACATGAGTAAGGGCTCTTTATTTTTAAAGAACAGAAGCCTGAGTCAAACTAGTTAAAACAAAGAAAGAAAAATAGGAGTTTCTTCACTGATTCAATTAAAGAGTCCAGAAATTTCCTAGCTTTAGGCAGGTCTAAAACTAAATGATTAGATGATATCCTACGATACTGAAACCTTTGTGTGTGTGTGTGTGTGTGTGTGTGTGTGTGAGTGTGTGTCTGTTTCTCTCTTCTCTGGGATGGCTTCATTCTTCCTATATGGTAGGAAGGACGGCCTTCAATGGGTCCAGCATTTTTTAGAGCTCAGTCTCCACAAGAAAAACAATTTCCTTGACTCAGCATCCAGACCAGCTCCTTCTCCTGATCTTATTGCCCATCTTTGGATCTCTTGCCCTTTCTTCAACAAGGGCACAGTGCTGCGCCTTCCTTGACAATCTCACCAGAATCACATACTAGGAGGGAAATCATCTTTCAAAAGGAAACAAGATGGAGTTGATGAAAAATAAAAGATGTCCATCATAATTGCAAATTTCCTTTTTAAAGATAGTGTAGGTCTATATTTATGGGCATGGGAAACTTTAGAGAATGGGGAAAAATGGTGGTCCCATCACATCTCTGCTTTCCACCAACATACCACTCCAGTCCCTTCCACTTCCATGACCAGTTGAGGTGGGCAGAGTAATGTCCCTCTCCCCCAAAGGTGCCCATACACTAATCTCTGGAGCTTATGAATATGTTACTTTACATGGCAGAAGGGACATTGCAGGTTTGATTAAGTTCAGAATTTTAAGATGGGAGATGACCCTTCATTATCTGGGTTGGTCCAATGAAAAGATGTTTCAATGACATTGAAATAAGCAAAGCAAAATATAGAACACAATATAGAAGAACATGACTTTATCTTTATTTTTAAATCCGTTCAACTTCACGTACATATATGCATGGAAAAAGTTGAGGAGATACACTCCAAGATGATAATAGAGTTATATTTGAGAGAATGCAATAGTAGACCTTTTTTCCTTTTTTGTTTATGTGCAATTGCTAACTTCTGCCATGAACATAGATTACTTATATAATTCAAAATTATGTAACTAAGAGGTGAAAAGGAAACAGTCTTTAAAGATAAGGTGGGGTGGTGTTTTGAGTGTGAAGCATGTTGAAAAACAATGTTGTTGGTTTATCCATGTATGTATTTATTTGTGTGGGGAACATTGGAGCTGTTGATAAGCTGAGGTGATGGGCCTGGGCGCTGAGGAAGGAGAAGATGCACACACAAGGGAAAGATTCTGGGAGTGGGGCCTCTAGCATGGGGGTGAGGGGGTATTTTACTTGGGCTGGGGCAGGGAGGAGAGAGAAAAGACTGGAGAGAACCCATGAGGCTTTTCATGAAGTACAGTGAGGAAGTCAACAGTCTCAGTCTTCCAAGCAAAGAGAGAGATGTGGGCAAAGGGACTGGAGTGGGCCGGGACTTAAGGAAAGTGGAGAAAGAAAATGTGCTCTGAGGAATGAGGCTTTTTAAAAATCCTCACCTGAGGATGTATTTATTGATTTTAGAGAAAGAGAAGGGGGAAGAGGGAGGGAGGTAAGGAAGGAGGGAGGGAGGAGGGGGGGGAGAGAGAGAGAGAGAGAGAGAGAGAGAGAGAGAGAGAGAGGAGAGGGAGGGAGGGAGAAACATTGATTTGAGAGAGAAACATCAATTTATTGCCTCCTATATGCAGCCCAACTTGGTATTAAACTCTCAACCTGGTTATGTGCCCTATGCCCTGACTGGGAATCAAACCTGCAACCTTTTGGTATTTGGGAAGATGCTCCAACCAACTGAGCCACCCAACCAAGGTGACACACAGTTATCACTACAGGGTGACATGAAAAGGATGGCATGGTGGGAGATGGGTCTGGAGAGGTGAACCAGGGCCTCACACTGCAGGACTGAGAAAAGGGCCCTATGAAAGAGATTGAGAGAGCAGGATCAGAGAAATAAAGAGAGAAAAAGAAAAGTTTGCATCCTCCCAAGTCAGCTAGGTAGTCAAGGGGTCATTAGAAAGGAAGAACTGATTGACAGAGATCAGGCGGAAGGAGAGCCATTCTTGTCTACTTGCCTCCATTGCCTTTATGAAGTATGAGCATGGGGACCTGCTGAAAGGGAGGGGCCAGGGAAATGGTGGCGTTAGAAAGAGGCAGTCTAGCAAGGCTCAGGACATATGCAGGCTGAAGCAAGTACATGAGGTCAAGTGTGCAAAGTACACAGCCAGTGCCTGGCAAATACTGGCTCTCAATGAATGATAGAAAACTGTTCCTGCTCATGATGACTCTTAAGGGAACATATTCAGGACCTAACTAACCTCAGAGGGCCAAGTCCAGAGTGGGTGCAGTTATGGCTGAAGGTTAATCACAAATGGGAATTGAAGGCAGATGTCTAAAGAAAAAAAATATTTTTCTTAGTAGTCTGTACACAGCTCTCCAGCATCTGGGTGTTGGGATTTAAAAAAGGAAGAGCTAGTTCTATGAAATAAGGAAAAATTACAAACTCAGGGGTCATTTTATATGAGGTTTGTCTGGAAAAAGTCCAAACATGGTTATTATAACAAGAACATTGATGTGTGACATTGATGTAACCTGGCAACCAAGGAGAGTGGACTGAAATGTGTATATGCGAACAATGATGACTTCACTGTACTAGTCAGTGTGGGCAGTAGACACCATTGAATGAGCATGTGTACTTGTGTGGCCATCACATTCAAAATGACTGAGCATGTAGAGCAATGAATCTGTGTTAAAATTTGCAGTAAGCTTGAACATTCCTCCATGGAAACTACCTGGATGATTTAGAAGGCTTTTGGGGACAATTCAATAATGTATCACAAACAAAAGTGGGGCACAAATGCTTCAAAGATGGTTGAGAATCTGTTGAAAGTGACCCACGTTCTGTAAAGCCTGCAACAAGCAGAACACCAGAGAATGTTGAATGCCTATGGGCTGCAATCAACTGACAGTGTGAGAACTAGAAGCTGATCTGGGGATTCCAAAAACTACTGTGTCCAAGATTTTGACACAGGATCTTGGCACAAAATGTGCCCTGGCAAAATTCATTCCACAGCTTCTACTACAAGAGCAGAAGGAATATCATGCTGCAGTTGCTAATAACTTGATTCAAACAGCTAACAATGAACCAGATTTCCTCAAAAAGGTCAAAATTAGAGACGAATTGTGGGTCTATGTCTTGATCTAGAAACAAAGGTCTATTGTCCCAATGGAAGCTGTCTGGTTGACTAAACCAGAAGAAAGCACAGCAAAGTCGCAGCAAGATATAGACCATGTTAATTGTGTTTTTTGATTGGAAGGGTGTTGTTCATCATGAGTATACTCCTCCAGGCCAAACAACTAATAAGGAATACTGCCTCAGTGTTGTTCATTGGGTGAGATGCAATATGACAGAAGCAGCTGCAGCTCTGGGCAACTGGTGATTGGCATCTTCATCACAACAATGCACCCACTCATGCATCACCTCTGGTGCAGTCTTTTGGTGAAACATCAAATCACCCAGGTCACTCAGCCCCCTACATTCCCAATTTGTGCCCTGTGACTTCTGGCTTTTCCCAAAACTAAAATAACCTTTGAAAGGGAAGAGATTTCAGACCATCAATGAGATGAAAAATACAATGGGGTACCTAATGGCGATTCCAATAAAAACTTTTGCAGGGGAGCAGCTTAGACAAGAACCTAGTATAAAGGAACCATGGACATGGACAACAGGTGGGATTGACTTTGGGGGGAAAGGGTGGGTGGGGAGGGGGACAGAGGGGAGCAAAAAAGGGATGGATGTAATACAACAACAATAAAATTAAAAAAAAAAAAAAAAAACTTTTGCAGAATGTTTTGAACAGTGGAAGAGATGCACAGAGAAGTGTGTTAGGTCCCTAGGTGTCTACTAGGAAGAGGACTGAGGTACCATTGTCCTAGGTACAATGTTTCTTGGTATCTTGTATCTTTTTCAATAAATATCTCTATTTTTCACCTTACATGGCTGGATACCTTCAGGACAGATATCTTATATAATTCCAGAGGCAGAAACACTTCCAAACTTAGTCTTTGCTGTCAGAGACTGACACTTTTCTTGCAAACTAAGAAAGATTAAACTGACAGCAATCTGAGGTGCTATGGTTCAAAATAGGAAAAAAATAACTATGTTATTGGGATTGGATGGGTGGCTAGCTCAATCTATCTTATCTTTACCCTCATTTTCTTAAATAAATGCTTATTTAGTGTTTTAACAGGGCATCAAAGTCAGCAAAGTTTGACTTATGCCAAAAACTAAGTTTGGCATAGATTTTGTCAGCATATCCCTGGTTTTGTTAGCTGTTCCCTCTTCCTTCCTTCCTTCCTTCCTTCCTTCCTTCCTTCCTTCCTTCCTTCCTTCCTTCCTTCCTTCCTTCCTTCCTCCCTGCTTTCCTTTCTCCCTGCCTCTCTGCCCTCCTGCCTTTCTTCCCTACTTCTCTGCTTTCTAATGGCACTATGGCTAAGAGGTTAGAAGTATTGGCTCTGCCCTTGCAGAGTTTGATCCCAGCCACCCCTGATTAAAAGTTTCATATCACTCTCTAAGCCTCAGTATTATGTGTTAAATGCAGACTGTTAGTGTTGATTTCCAAGGGTTTTTGTAAAGATTAAATGAGGTAATTCCATCCATATATAGCACTTAGCACAATATCTGGCAAATAGAATGTGATAAAAAATGTAGTCATTTTTATTATTAGCTTGACTTACCTTAACTCATTCTTGGCTTTTTAATGCCCTCTTACCTGGTAAGCTATGTCAATGGTCCATGAGCCAAAATCATATGTGATCTCAGAAGATAAGGCAGTCATATTGTTTTTACAATATTACAAATTGCCTAGCTCTGTGTGATGATAAATAGATGCCATTCAGACAGTTTTTCAAAGAAAAGCAGCCAGTGGGTCTCTTCAGCAGCATGGTCCCCTCCTGGGCTAGATGTGAGGGAAGCCATGTGATACCAGTTGACCCCAGTGGAAATCTCTCAAGGTCAAGTCAGAATCAGGCTGCAGAATTTCCCTATAGTGTGGAGAACCAGACTATTCTAGGTAATGTCTGAGTAAGAATGTGGCTCCTGATAATGGACTGATCTCCAGGAGCAGACAGAAATAATTCATTTATTCACTAATTTATTTATATATGCAATCATTTACTTTCCAACACTTATTGAGCATCTACCATGTGTCAGGAACTAATTTTATGCTAAGGATGCAGAGTTTAATATACTTTTTGAGGCCAAGGACATTATAATAGGTCTAAAGGCTGCTGCCATTTTGAATACAGTCTTAGAATAATGCTTATATCCCAGACACTATACTAAGGACTCAGCATTGTCCCTTGCCTCTAAACCTTTGCATATGCTATTCCCTCTTCTCTTTCTTGACTAAATAGTTCTTCAGAACTCTACTGAGCTGCTATTTTTTTCTAAGGAATCTGACTGCTCCTAAGCATGAATTAGGCACTTACTATACTATGTAAATAAATTGTCCCTTTATTTATCTAAAATTTCCTCTATATTGGAAGATCCAGAAGGGTAAAATCTCATTTGTCTAATTCACCCCTATATTTCATCAGACTACCTGGCACACAGAAATCTCCTAGTAAATATATTTAGAATGAACCCATATTAATAATCACAAATGAACAAACATTGTTACCCTCGTTTTATATATAAATAAGTAAAGTGAAGTTTGTTGTTCAAAATTTCATCCAAATTTACAAAGCATGATACAGGTAAAAATGGGGAATTGAACAAATCCATAGTGTTAAATTGACTGCTAAAGAGTCTTAGCCTATGTTTTGTTGTCTTTCAATACTGGAGTCTTAGGTGGAGTACAATATGTATCAGCCCCAAACTGAGACTTTTTCCTTAAAGAATCAGAAAAGTTTTAAAAGAATTGAAAAAGGAATACTTTTAAATATAGGCATCAGTGTTATTTAATGCTATGTCATTATGCCACTTAAAATCATCTCACATACCATCAGTTGTATGTCTCCCATGCTGGTCTAAGACAGTAGACTTTTCTCTGTGCTGTGGGAGCCCTGGGTTTCTTGGGTATAATGTGGGCTGTGTCAAGATGGAGAAGTAAGCAGGTGGGACTATGAGGTTGCTACTCACAAGCTAGAGAAGCTTTGCTTTTATTCAGTTTTGTGAAGTATCTTTTTTTTTTTTAAAGATTTTATTTATTATTTTTAGAGAGCAGCGAAGGGAGAGAGGCAGAGAGGGAGAGAGACATCAATGTATGGTTGCCTTTCACCTGCCTCCAGCCACGGACCTGGCTGGAGACTGGGCTTGCAACCTGGTTATATGCCCTGTCTGGGGAATCGAACCAGTGACCTTTGGGTTCGCAGGCTTGTGCCCTATCCACTGAACACCAGCCAGGGCAAAATATCTTATTTTTTAAGGGTTACATTGCTTGAAAAGGAAATTCTTGAGAGCCACTAGCCTACTGATTAATAGCATCCATTTGTTTATTATACATATACTATAGGACAGGTACTTTATATACTTTAAACTTCTCTCTGCAAAGTAGCTGTTAAAAATGGCTGAGGCAGTTGACACTGAGAGATTAAGGAACCTGTCCAAAATTATCCAGACAGTAAGTGGAAGAATTGGCATTCCAACCTAGCCTGTATGCTCTCTTTCCATTTTTATGTCCTGCTTTTATTGATATTCTACTTTTTAAGCATTTGTTCAGTTCTGGGGGTTAGAAACGCAGAAGGGGAAAGCATGTAAATAAATGTTGACGTCAAGTGTTTTGAAATGCTATGCTCTGATGAGACATGGAGTAAAGAGTGGTCAGTTCCACTGGGAGGGTTTAGAGAATGGTTGTGTAGGTTTCTTCACAGTGTGCCCCACTGCACAGTAACAAGTAGGAGTGCTGGGAGAGATGACAATGGAGGGTTGGGGAGGCCAGGTTTTAATGGGCTTTGTATGTCATCCATATAAAGATTCAAAGCCATGGTCTGGGAATTGCATCATTTAATTGATTTATACTCCGCACTCTCTCCCACCCACACCATTTGCTCTTTCCTATTTAGTTGTTTTGAAAATTCCAGTCTTAGCTAAGGAATCTGTGGAAGAGATTTATTGCCATTGTAGTAGGAAAATGGAAAGATAGTCTGAGAAAGATAGAAAGGTATTTGGAGAAGTGCCCCTCCCATCAAAAAGTATGGACTTCAGAGAATGGGAAGCCAGCAAAGGATTATGATGCTAATTTATCATACTGTATCTCTGGAGTCAACTAGGGCCTCCTTGACCCACAAGATCCAGCTAAACCTCTTCACAGTCCTCTGTCTCCCTCAACACTTATTTCCTAAGGACTTTCTCTCTCATTGCCCATTTGTCTTTAGATTTTGTCTTCCTCCATTGCTGCCATTGTACTGCACCAAGGATGACCCCAGCCAGACATGAAAGTCAACATCCTAAAGAATTCACTCACACAAAGAAGAAAAAGGGCATTGTAGATCTTGCCAAAGATTTCTTAAAGGAGTTGGAGGAAGAATTTACAGCAGTGTGCCAAAGTCCACTTTTAGACATTCCTGTTCTCTCCAAATTCTCCCTTCATGCAGTATCCAGCCTAAGGCACCTCTCCTTATTTCCTGATTATCTGTTTAAACTTTAAAAATTTCCCTTTATTATTGAAAAGTGCATCCATTATCCAGGCCCAGATACAGCCCTGGACAGAGGCCCAGAGATTAAGATAAACTTCAAGCCCCAGCAATGTATAAAAGCTTTTTTCACCCCATCTTCCACAATCTTCAGGCCAAATTACAATTTCTGTATTCTGAACAGAATTTGTACATGGTTTTCTCTATCTGGTTATAAAAAGATTAAGATAACAGCATACTGTTTGACTTGAAAGGGTAGAGTTACAGCAATGTTTGTTGTGGGTAATCTCCATTGAAGACTAAGTCATCCTTATCAATTCCAAGGGGTGGGGAGGGAATATGTATCAGGACTTAGCTTAGATAGGCAAGAGAGGCACCCTCTCTTCATCTTGTCAATGGAAAGATTTAAGATGTTTAAAAAAAAGAATCTAGATGGTGGGTCTTAATATAGCATCATCCATGTGGCCAGAGGATGGAAACTCTAAAGCAAGAGCCTAGGCAAAGGCTCTGGGAAGTGATATCAGCCTTTCAGATACCTCGTTCATTACCATTCATGGATCTACTTCCAACTTCAACCATTATTAGCCCCTCTTTGAAGGTCCACCTGAGCATGGGGACGGGAGAGGGCGAGATATTGAGATGCATCCTCTATCTCAGAGGTTTCAATATAATTGTTTCTAAAAAGCACTGGGGTCCTTCCTCAAGTAATGTTTTACTTGTAAACCCCCACTATACAACAGATCAAATTAAATTGCTCTGATTTCATTGCAACTGGGGATCAAGAGCCCATTTACCCCTTTTGCCATATCTCCTTTCATGCCAAACTCCAAAGTCCCTCCTGGGACTCGAAAGACTGAAGTTCAGTCTGAAGGCTCCCAGTCTAGATGGCCACCTGCAAACCCCTTGCCTCATGAGTACAGACACATGAGTTTATGGATATGCTTTTGAAATACCCTTTGGTGATGAGACTAGACGCCTCTGGGAAAGGTGATGAAGTGTCCAAATTGTGGGTATTTTTTAAAGCAATTTCTCCCTCTAAGTGACCTCAAGGCTTTCAGGAAATTTTGCATCTTACTGGTCTGCCAAATGGTCTGATGAGGTGCCTTTGTTGTATCCCCAAGTCCATGGAGCTAAGTGAGGGAGATGGCTCTCTCATTTCTCTCCATCAGGCCACCATGTGTACTACCATATCCTTTCTAGTCTTCTTTTGTTTCTTTCTCCCTTATCAGACTTTAAGTGGCATGACTTCAGTTACCTTTCCCTATTAGCTAAGATTTCTTTATATACCTAAGCATCTGGTATATATCTTTTCACTCAAAGGGAGCATGGTGTGAAGCTGCTGGGGGAAGAGGAAGAGGAGGAGAGGGGCAATATCTCTCATGCCTCTGTGAGTGCTGAATGACATGGGTCTTGCTCTGGCTCCAAATCAGATTTACAAGATCCCTGGAAGTCCTTTGTATCCAGATCAGCCCCCTGGAGTTTTTCTGGTTCCAGGAATAATACTTGGTACTGACTGCAGGAGCATAGTCTGAAGAACTAGTGGCAGAGAACAGAACCTCACTGGCAGGAAATTTGTATTTAAATTTGACCTATACCGTCTATGTCCCCATTTCTCCACTGCTCTGGTTCCTTCAGACAAAAGGAAGTGAGGACGGAGGATGGGAATTATATTGCAAATGACCCCTTGAGCTTCTAGGAAATATCTAGAAGTATTATTTCACAGACAAAGTTTCATCAGTTCAAAGATATAGGAAGAAATAAGAAGGTCTCGTTCTGAGGCAGTTTGGTCTCATATATAGCAAATAAACTGCAAATGACTAGACCCTCCCCAAATTCTTGCTTTGTTTCTATAGCCTGTGAAAAACATTACAATAGTACAGCCCTGTTTCAAGTTTCTGTTTCCTAACCAGCAAACTAGTGTGAGAGGCCAAGCTGTCAGCAAGGCTGAAGACTAGGACCTCAGGCACTTAACACCATGTTGGACCGCATGGGTGACTCAGTTTGATGAGTCCAGGTGGGAGTCAAAACCAGCAAGTAGCAGCATGCTGTGTGCAGGTGGGGGCCATCTGGGAACTGTCACCTGGAACCATGCTCAGCCAGGCAGCAGGAACAGGGAGCCACCTGGGAACAAAAGTCATTCATGCCAGAGCTCACTCCTCCCACTGAGGCCAGAAGTCACATTCTTTGTTTAAAGATCAGCGCTCAGGGCTGGGCTGTTCCTGCTGTGTATGGAAATATGCTCAATGGTAACCAGCCCTGCATTAATTTTAACCCCTGAGGTTTGCAGCAAGTGGCTGCTGTCAGTCTAACCCAGGGTCATGTGGGGAAGGAGGAAGATAAGGGTTTCTGCCTTTATTTGAGAAATGAAGTAGCTCCTTCTCTTCCTACACAAAATCAGGATCAGTTATAAGAACAGAGAGCTTTTAGGATACACTTACTGTGTCTTAGGGGCTTTGTAGACATGATCATATTTATTTATCAAGGTCACCCCATGAAGTGGGCCTATTATGGTCCTCTTCAAATTACCAAGGAGGAAACAATCACAGAGTGATTTAAGTTCCTTGTTCTATATCTCAAGTAAATGGCAGCATCAGGATTTAAATCCAGACAGTGTGACTCCAAAGATGGTATTTTTCACCACTGCATTGCATGGCATCTCCAGGCAACAGAACACGAAGGATCATTACAATGAATCACACTTCCCCATGTCCTCACCCCTTTACAACCTGTCATTGCTGCCTCTCCCATCAAGAGATAGAATCCATTGCTTCAACTTTTTGCTTCTTCTTCTTCTTTTTTTTTTTTTTTTCTGAATCACAGACAATCCTGTGATTTTCTCTGACTAATAGATTATGGCTGAAGTGACATTGTTATAGTTGCAGGCCTAGCCTTCAGGAGGCCTTGCAGCTTCCACTCTTGCCCTCTTGGAATTTTGAGACTGCCGTGTGAGAGGCCCAGGCTGTCCTCCTGGAGGACACGAGGCCATGTGCAGCAGAACTAAGTCTCTCCAGCCCTCAGCCACACCAACTGCTAGTCGAGTCAGACCCTCTTTGATGTACCAGGTTCGGCTGAGCTCCCTCTGTCTGCAGCTGCATCTGTGAGCCTAAGCAAAACTGGCAGAAGAACCTTCCAGTCAATAGAATCAGTAAAAACAAACCATTGGTTTAAACCACCATGTTTTGAGGCAATTTATAATGTAGCAGTAGATAACTGAGCTAGGTAGCTTTTAAGTTCATTATCTATGTCAGACTACCTGCTTTTTAGCAATCTAGGGTTACATGGTAGAGAATCACAGGAAATTTGAGCTGGAAAGACCATAAGGCAGCATCTAATTAGACCTTTTTACTTTATAGAGGAAGAAACTGAGACCCAGAGGAAAATGACTTGCCCCAAACCCCAGTTTCTTACAGCCTGAGTCAGGGCTCAATCTGTCTTCAGTCTCGTGTCTAGTGTTCTCTTTGCTACATAGTACTGCCTGACACCATGTGCAGTTAGAGGATGAAAAGCTATTTTCAACTAATTTCAAGGATAAACATCAAAAGCTGTTTATAGTTTATAGCCTTAAATTTATGGTCTTAAATTCTCATGACGTCCATGCAAAGAGATCTATATGCCAAAGCCCCATTAAACGCCAGGAAGCGATTCCTGGAAACATGGCAGAGAATTGTTGTAATTGAGTACATATTGTTTCTCATGGGCTCTGTGTTTTCATGGATGGGACAGCTCCCCATAGATAAGTTATTCTCATCTTGGCTGCACGTCGGAATCATCTGAGGGCTTTTAAAGAACATCTGAGGCATGGCTCAGGCATGAAGAGATTCAAAACCAGCCCAGGGTGAACCTAACTAGCAGCTGGGATTGAGAACCCCCATTCTGAACTGTGAGTTCATAGGGGACAGGATTTTCATCTTGGTGTCCTCCTGGAGCACCATGCCACAGAGCATTGCTGATTGAAACCAGGGACCCAGTGATGAAAGTATTATAGAGAGCAGCTATGGCAGAGTGGAAAGTACATGAACTTTGACTTCAAAAACACCTGTTTTTGCCTCTCAATTTTGTTATTTAGTAGCTGTGTAACCTGAATATGACAGACTGTCCTGAGCCCTCTTATAGAGTGGGTATAAAGATGATATTGTCTTTCCAGGGATGTTAAAGGTTCAGCTGAGATTGTTTAGCTTTTGAAAAGCTCCTTAATAATAGTAAAGACCTTGTTAAGTACTGTTATTCTATTCAAAATGGAAATAGAGAAGCTTTCTAAAAACAGAAATGCTGCTCTGGCTGGTGGCTCAGTGGATAGGCACCGGCCTTCAAACCCAAAGGTCGCTGGTTCAATTCCTAGTCAGAGCACATAACCAGGCTGCAAGCCAGGTCTCCAGCCAGGTCCCCAGCTGGAGGCAGGTGAAAGGCAACCTATACACTGATGTTTCTCTCCCTTTCTTCCTCCCTCCCTGCCCTTCTCTCTAAAAATAATGAATAAAATCTTGAAAAAAAAAAAAAAAACAAACACCAAACAAACAGAAATGCTAACAGCAATGAAAGATGATTATAAGAATTTAAGGATACAGAGAGTTTAAAAAAAAAAAAAATCAAGTACAACTACCTATGGTTCCTCTGTAAGTGTATTTAAGCATTTTGTGATTTCTGCTCCCTGACTGTTTCCTTATTGAACAACTGAAGGAGATGATGTCGCTAGGATGAAATGGAATAAGAGCAAAGCAAGGGCAAATCTGTAGAAAAACGACACATCTTGGGGACCTGATGATTATTAAAAATTATTTGCAAGTTTCCATTGAGATTTACCCATTTCCTGCTCTGAGCAGGCCGATCTTCCCGCAAGAGCTTGAGTGTTGACACAGACGAAATGAGGGTGTCTGGTTCTGCCCATCCTAGAAAGCCTTCTCTCTCCAGAGGGCCTTGGTCACAGCCCAAAATTCCTTTTGGCCAGCAACCTTTACATGCACACGGTTTCAAAGGTAGTAAGAAAGGGAGTGGAAAGAAGACCAAAAAGTGCTTATTCAAGTTAACTATTAATTCAGAGAATGTAAGTTTTATATTCAAACCAACCCAGAGTCTATCGAAAAATCAACAGTTAAAAGCGCCAGAGCAAACACACAGGCCAAATCTCTGAGGGTGACATTGTCTGGCAAGGACCCAGCTTTACAAAGGACATGAAGACAATGGAACACTTTCTGACTCAAGCCTTTCTGTTTTCCAGACTTAATTCTTAACAGCACCAGAGCCTCTGTGTACCTATTGGTTAGCCCATAAGGAGACAGTGTTCACAGAATCAATGAGGAACAGAGGGAAGGTGACTATAAATGTGAAACAAGAGTTCCCTTTTAAGGACATCCCCAGCATGGGTATGCCAAGTGAGTGTGGCTCCGTCAAAATAAGGTTTTTGCCAGAGTGACATCTTGTTCTGCCCGGGCACCACGGCCCAGAACAGCCTGGATATCCTTCTTTGCAAACTGTTTTTAGAAGTCCAATGGAGAAATCCTATTCATTTTTTTATAGTACCCTCTGATACCTATATATTTGGCATGAAGATCTTGTTTAGAATAAAAAGAACTAGGCTTGGAGTTGGAGAAACCTGTGTGTGGATTTCAATTAATCCACTTAATAGCTGTGTGATGTTGGACAAATGACATACCCTTTACGTTTGTTAATTTCTTCATCTATAAAGAGGATCTTGAGCTAACGGGTGTGCAGGTGGAGAGTGCTCTGGCCAAGATCATGCACCTGTGCTGCACAGATGCAGGGACAAGAATCCCAGGCCTGTGGCTGTAGCTTGGCAATTAGTTCGCTCAGCAGCCAAGCACAGGCAGAAGACATATGAAGCCAGATGGGTGTCACCAGTGTATGGCCGAATCAAGGCCTCATGAATATTGAATGCTTTTGCATATTTAGTGGACCCAGAATATTTAGTGCCTCATAGGTCTCGTGCATACATATATTCAGTACACAGGTGCCTTGTGAATATTTAGTGCCTCGTAAATATTACGTATCTCTTGGTCAATTCATGCCTTTCTATGTTAAATATGCGTATGCTATGTATACATAGCTACAATAAATGACAATATATGTAGTTTCTATTATGTTTTTATGAATTTCATTTATCTAACATGTTTTCTTCTTTGGAAGGATTGAATGTTTTCAAACAAATACACATTATAGCATTCTAGTGTAAGGCTCCATCCAGTAAGAAAGCAGTTTGTAAACTGTAATATCCTACATGATTTTAAGGGATTATTATTAGTCCTGTTATTATAACTGAACAAAAATAATGGTGGGCACTAATAAAAATTAATCACAGTTATTTTGAAGAAAGTAGAGGGGAGGCAGTTTAGCCTAATGACTAAGAGCTGTGAGCTCTGCCAGGAGGTGGCTTTGCTAACAGCCTTGAGGAGGTTACATAGCCTCCCTGAGACGGCTTCCTCCTGTGTTAAATGGGAATGACAATAGTGACTTGATAACGCTGTTGTGAAGACTGCATGAGATCATGTGTGGAAAACACTTGGGAAATTGCTTGGCTTAGAAGAGTGGCGACACTTAATCTTTCTTGAATGCTTATTCTATGCCAGGTAGTTTCTGATTATATGATTATCATGCCTATTTTACAGATGAGGATTTTAAACAGAACCAGAATTCAAATCCAGGCAATCTGACTACATGCCCACACTCTTAACCATTTGGCAATGCTAACTACTTACTGCACAGCAAATAGTCAATCCGTGTTGCCCCATCATGTTAATAAGGTTGTCCACTAAAGCAGATATTCAGTATCATGTGCTAATTCTGTTGGTGCCTCAAAATCATTTTAGAGGAAAAGGGAATACAGTAGGTGCTTGAATAATGCTGTCACAGGAACTTAACTCTTGTTTCTATCAATTAGCCTATGGTAAAATTGATTCCTTTATATGTTGTCTTGCTTAAAGTCACAGAACCAATTGATGTCAAGTGAAAACTTACTTTCTTAGGACACCAAGGGAGAATGAAAATGATCATTATTGAGCAAGGCTTTCCTTGAATAGCAGTCACAGCAACCTTGAAAGGAAGGTAACAGTAATCCCATGTTTGTAGAAAAGAAAACTGAAGCATAGATCTCAAGTGGTTTACCCAAGATTGCCATTTGGTGAAGAGCACATCTGGGATAAATTCTAAGTTGAATGGACATCTGACTGCACATTCTTCCCAGTGAATCATGCTGCTAAGAATACCCCTGGTTCTATATGTCCCTTTGCTCATTCATTTCTCAGATTTCTCTTGCATGCCTCCATGAGATCTGTGCTGTGCTGAGCACAGGGCAAAATCTTGGACTTACCCTTGAGGAGCTCACAATCCACTGAGGTAATTAATGAGAAAATGGACTATGACCAAGCAGGCTTGCATCAAATCCCATGATGGAGGTCAGCAAAGAATGCTCAGGGGAGATTAGGGAGGGGCCTCAAGTGATCTACATTGGGAGTCAGAGAAGGCTTCCAGGTGGTGGGGTACATAGCTTTCCCTGCAAGCTCCTCCACAGATCACTGTGGGAACTCCAGAGCTATGTTGCCAGGCAGGGGCACTGGGGGGAATGCCTGTATGACTTGATGAGACCAGGGGCAGTTTTGACTGGACCTGGAGCAGACCCTGATGGTGACCCATCCACGCTACGGAGCCACACTTTGGCCCCTGGAGGCCCCGTACTTCTTTTCCAAGGCTGACCAGCTGTCAAGCTCAAGAGGGCCACAGGCTTGTTTTAGTTAGTTGATAGCTATCTGGAAAGCATGTGTTTCCCATTAATCGCGGTTTTCAATAATTAAATAAAAACCTTTGATTTACTTTAAAGGTATATTTGACTAACTTTCATAAAAGCTTACCCTGCTCTCCTGTCAGGAGAGAAAACAGGATTTGAGAATTAAATCTTAGACAGAACTTAAATTAGTTCAGATGCTAAACTTGGTCAGCTTTCACGACCCATGGGGAATTTTTTTGAACCTTCTAAACCTCCATTTACTCATCAGGAAAATGGGATAACAGTCACTCTGACTGGTGTGTGTGACTGTGTAAGGACTACATAAAGTAAATAATGTGAATATTCCTGTTCCTGGTCTGCTTGCCTTTGATGATATTCCATGTCTTTCCCCTTCTTGGTTCTACATGGCATGGAACTCAGCCTGTATTTCCCAGAGCTCCCGTATCAGCAGCTGGCTTCCATCGGATATTGTCGGTAGGAGCTCCTGAAGGGAGATTATAGGATAGGAGGAAGGGAGGAGGAAGGGGTCCTCCTCTCTCCTCCAGGGGAAGTGTTCAGAGCAGCTGTTTCCTTTCCTTGGCACCAGCTTCCTCCAGGCATGTCCACCGTGGTCTGGGTTCAGCAAGTGAGTCCAGCATCTTAGTGTGGGGAATTCTACCTCCTCCCTTTTGCCCTTCAGCTGAGGGTGCTGGCAGCTTCCTGATGAGGGTGCCCTGTGGGTAGCTTCATCACCTCCTGTATGGTTTCTCCCTACTTCCTTCTCTTCCATAGCCATTTTCTGGAATTAGGTCCCTTCCGTTTTGAATACATAAAGAACGTCTGTTTTGTGGTTGGACTGACTTCTACAGTGAGTAAAATGCACTTGCCTGATAGGATCTATTTTCTCAATGAAAGATTAGTAAGAAATCAGATGAAAAGATGGGGAGTAAAGCTTAGACCATGGAAAAGATTGGTGATAGATATTGGTGTCTCTTAGTGAAAGTCACATGGCCAGGATGACAAGAATTACTTACTTTCTGCTATGGAGAGACATGCCTTAGACTGGAAGAGGATGGAATGATCTAATGGTTTCTGTTAACAGTTGGCAGCTCCTCCAATGGCCTGGAGCCTGGTTCCGAGTGCTGGGAAGAGCCAGCCTCCGCCTGAGTTGCCTGGAAGGGCTGGTCCCTCTGCCCTCGGTGCCCCCTAATCAAGAGCAGATTTCCCCACCCTCACAATCTGGGGTGACAACTCCTCCTCCTCGCCCTAAGGATGGAGGAAGAATGTCTCAAGAATATTTGCTGTAGCTACTCAACCAAGATCTTATTATCACATTCTGGCTGATGCCTTTCTCGTCCCACACCAACCTGTTGTTTATGTCCTGTGACCATGTTACTTTAATTCCCAGCATAATCCAAGTCAGAGGCAGAAAGGGTTCAACCCAGTCTATGCCACCAAGAAGGAGACAGGATAATCACTGGACTGGGCTCTTAGCATGAGGGAGGGGAGTCAGGAGGTGAGTTTCATACATCATTGGATCCAAGTGCCCAACACAATAGGAATGAAGGAAGGCAGACGCACCCCGTGATGCAGGCTCCGTAATGGGCCTCTGGTACCCTAACACCATCACACTGCCCGCACAAGGTCTGTGCCAGCGACGTTGCATGGACTATCGCTAACCTGCACAACAACCCTGTGAGGTAGGGTTGTCAAGTCCACTGTACAGATTATGAAACCAGGCATTAAGAGGTTGAATGACTTCTGCAAGTCTGCACAGCTGGTCAGGGTCAGAATTGGGATTCAAAGCCACATCTTTAGGTTCCAAAATTGCATTATTTCAATAATTCTGTCCTGCCTTCCTAGCACCTTTGTGGCAAGAGTTTAAGAATACTCCGGGCAGCCGCACCACATAGCTGGCAGCTGCCCTCACCAAACACCTGGGTGGACCCCAGGTGGTAGAGTGAGAGAGAGAATGCTCCCGAGCCCGATGGGATCCACAGCAATCCACCCCAAGGGCTTTCCTACAACTCTGAAGCTAAACACCAGAAGCTTTGGGTATTGACCCAGGAAACCAGAAATCATCTGCTGAGGTCAGGGGCATTAGGGAGGGAAGGTTCACTTGACTACACCTCCATCACCCTCCCACTGAGTGACGTGAAAAGAGAGAGCCGCTCTGGGTGCCTCAGTGGCTGGCATGAGGACCAGGCTTTTGTTCTTGACACCTGTTACCCCTATAGCGAAGAACCATTAAACCAAAAGAAACCTAAAGAACAAAGCCACAGCATTTGACAGCATTATTCCCATCCTCATTGCTCTGATCTGAACATCCCTGACAACACCAAGGTCATCGCATCTACATGTGATCCCCAAGTCCCTTGCGTGCTGAACCTCTGCTGACTTGAATGTAAGAAGTCCAGCCTTGGACAGAAACCCCTCTGAAATATTTCTGAGAAGCTCCAGAATGCTTGTATGTTTCCCAGGATCAGTGCTGGTGCTGGTTTCTTGCCAAACATTGCAGCTGCTGCCCTCAGGAAGAGAAAGTTTCTTACACGTCACCCCCCGCCTGGGCGCCACATCTTGGCCCCTTAGGGTTGGCATGTTGTGTAAAAGACCTGTTTAAGTTTATACATATATTCCCCTTCCAGTTGAGTATTCTGGGGTGGAGGACAGGCCAAGATCTGACATCTGCTCACAGAGTCAATCTGGAAACACAGCTTCTCTCTAGCCCTGGCTGCGCTGGGCCTAGCTGCTGGCCGAGCCCCTGTTTCTCTGATGGATGATTCAGTTTAGGAGAATCCATAGTTCCCGGCGGCAAAACTGGCTCTTATCTGACTGACGGTCATGTGTATTGTATTTTAACCTCACAGGTCATAGAATTTGTAAACTTTTATCTTTTTTAAATCTCCAAGTGAGCTCCTCAGCCCTCTTGCATATCAGTGGCTAAAACTGGATACATGTGGAAACAGAGTTCCTTCCTCCTCCTCCTCCTCCTTCCCTCCTCCTCCTCCTCTCCCGACCTCCTCCTTTTTTTCTTTTCTTTTCTTTTCTTTTTTTTTGCCAGGACCTGAAACAGTGGTTCTTGCTCAACCAGGATTTCTTATTAGATTTCTTTTAGACAGGGAAAAAGAACCAGTATTTAACCAAATAGCCATTAGACCTTGAGTTAGAATCATATTATTAGTTTGGAGAAAAGAATTTACAGGTAATTTAGGTCAGTGATTTTCAATATGTAAGCTATATGCCTGGGTTCTTGTGAATTATAATACTCTAATCCAAACAGTGTCTAGATTCTGAATAAATAGTACATCCTCATCCCATATGATACTAGTTTTCAAATATCTAGGCCCTTGTTGAGATGAACTATAAATGCATCTCAAAATGTAACTGAATTCATTATAGTTTTAGTTGTTACCTGTTTTCTCAAACAACCAACATAAAAATACATTTATATTTAAATGGTGATAGTTTACCAATTTTTTGAGTTGAAAAAGGGCATTCAAAGAAGGTTATGATACTTTCCTCTAGCCCTGCATTTCCTGGAATCACCTGGGGATGCCTGCAAAACACAGCCCAGATCTAGGAATATGTATCTAGCAGGGCTCAGGAATCTGCTTTTTGGTACATTGGAGGTGATTCCTTTACACACTGAACTGTGAGAACCTCAGCTCAGGCCCACCCACTTATTTCATGGACAAGGGAACTCAAGCTCAGAGGAGGGAAGTGATTGGGCCCATGTCATGGTTAATAGCCCCATCTACCCCACTCATGTCTTGTCCCTCTCAGGCTCAGCAAGGGGCCACGCAAGCTTACTCCTCTCCCAGGCAGGAATCAGCTGACAAAGACCACAGGGCCTCAGCACAGCAGCTCCAGTGGGTGAAAACTGGAGTTCTCTCTCCAAGGGCTTCAGTCCTCACCCTCAGTTCTCACACACGCCCACCACCCCCACCACACCCACCACCTCCAGTCAAGCGGGCAGGTCAGTGGCCTGGCTGGTCTCCGTTGTCAGGCACGTGTGTCCTCTAGGCTTTTGCCCAAGCTTCTCCCGCTTCCTCACACACCCCACCACTCCCTCCCATCCTGCCTATTGGTAGATCTCACCAGTTCTTCCAGGTCCCACTGTCCAATTCTGCCTCAGGAACATTTTTTAGGACTATCTTAACCTTACTGGTCACTTGGTGGCCCTGAATCCGTCTGCACCTGAATGTGTGCTTATTAATGTTGTTTTGTATGTGGGGAGTCAAGTTGTATCTCAGAGAACGTCTGGTGCAGAACTGTACACATAGGTTCTTAAGTTGTTCCGAAGGTTGTGGGTTATTGTTAAGCTGAATAACATAGGTTCTTGCCTGACGTGTGAACATGTCCAAATATGCATGACACAAACTCCAAATATGTTTAGGGTGAATATATACCTTATTCAGCCTTTATTTATAACTGCTCTCCAGACACTTTTTGCCAGGACCTGCGAAAACAAAGTGGACCAACTGTGGGCCTTCTCTCAATGAGTTTGTGTGCTGTGAGTGGTTTAGATTCTTTCAGATGTTTGATTTTTTTTTTTTTTTTTTTTTTTTTGGTATTTTGGCACAAATTTTTTTCTGTCCCCAAATGAATTATACTTACCTAACTTTGTAATCAAATAGGCAAATTATGCGGGAGAGCAATCATCAATGAAAAAACAAATTCTTAGTAAATGATATATTTATCCAAATACCAAGCACTTCCTATATTCTGGGCCATTTATAAACAATATTTCATTTACTTCTCCTTGAAACCCTTCAAGCACACCATTATTTCTGTTTTAATGAGGGACAGAATGATGCAAATGACTTGCCCAAGATCCTATCCAATATGATGTCAGATTTCAAACCCAGTTTTGTGTAATAAGCAAATCTGTGTTCTTAACCACTGCTCTACATCACCCTATCCCCTGATAATCCCTCATCTAGGATTTCATAAATGCTGAAGTGCAGGCAGTAGCTAGAGGATAACAAAATAAACAGGATGAGTCATCAGCAGCCAACAGGCCCGATGGGATTAATGAATTCATTATCAGTAAGTTGGACTGGGAATTACAAAACAACATTAGAATCTATTGCACAAAATCCCAAGCTCTCAGTGAGCTGGGCAAAAAACTGAGACACATTGTCATTCTCAGATGCTGAGTGTGGTGGCTTGACCTGCATTCCCACCCATTTAACCTGACGCATTCTCCCCTTCAAGGGTGGTTCTCTAGAGGCAGTCTAGAGAATTCAGATTTAAAAATCCTGTCCCAGGCCTCTTGTGCCTGACTCATTGTGTGGTCTCTGACTGGTGAGTCACCAATCCATGACTCAGTTTTCATGTCCTACTCAGGGCTCAGATTTTGGCTGGGGACAGACTTCTATGGAGGTGGCATAAGGTTAATGATATGCTAGGCTCAGAAGGTTAGCTGGTGAGAACCATAGACTAGATCTTGGTAATAACCGGGCCATCCAGTGCCCCCCTGCCCCTGTTTCCAAGCAGGATGTAGCTCAGTTGACCATCCTGGGAGATACCATTCCCAAACATGCTGTTACAAAGATGGGACATAACAAGCTCTTGGAATGGGATTGATCCTGCCACTGGCTCACCTGAGATCCCAATATGATAAACATCAAGATTCAAAAACAAGCTTTCTGGGTCCTAGTGGAGCAGGAGGCACCCTCATGAGAGTCAGCATCAGCTACAACAAAGACTGAAAGTTCCGGCACAAGGAACCAAAGAACCCGGACATCTACTTAAGGGCTGTGGGCCAAGCTGTACAGGTTCTGGGCAGACAAATCAAGTCTGCTTTCAACCAGTGATGTTGGTGAGATTGTTTATGAATCCCACTAAGTAGCTGCCCCATCCCTTTCCTGGATGGTCCAGAAGGTGAAGTTTCCTGGCTGGGAGGGCAAAAGCAGGGACTATAACTGATGACATGTGCATACAGGAGGCACCCATGGCTGAAGGTGTGTGCCCTTCCTGTGAGCAGCTGTGCTTGTAGCCACTCGATCAAGGTGGGGTTGAGGGGCAGGGACCTCACCTTTGGCCAGCTGGCCCTGGACTCCCACAGGGGCTGTGGCATTGTCCTGCTCTCTGGTCCTCAAAAGGGACAAGAGGTGTACAGCATGTCAGCAAGGCCCCAGGAACCCCTCACAGCCACACCAAACCCTACCTAAGCTCCAATGGCTGAAAATTTGAGTGTGGGAGAGGCCAACATGTCTGCCATAGCTATAAAAACTAACCCTAGATCCTACCTTGTTATTAAAAAGATTTTGGATGCTGAAATACCTGTAAGATTCAAGACTGAGTATGACAACATACCCCGAGGTGCAGGTTTTCAAGGGGAAAGGCTCAGTACCTTCAGTGTTGGCCCTCATCCAGGTCAAGGATAGGAAAAAGGGTCAGAGAGGGTGGAGCAGGAAGAAGATTGAAAAGAGATTCTTTTGGAAAGCTGTTGCTTCTCTCTCCTCACAGGGGAGGCTAGAGGTGCTGCAGGAGAACACCGAAAGATGTTCCTTGTAGGAGAGAGACACAGAAATCTGGTGCTCTGGTCATGCCTGAGAAAACCAACTCTGACTGGCACCTGGCTTCTGACCCCAGGAAGTAGAGGGTAAGGGAGGAGTGACTTGCTATCTAGGTGGTGCAGAAGCCAGGAGAGAGTGCTGGGTGGATTTAGGTTTCACTCCCAGAGTTGTCAGGGTAAGGATTGCAATTGTTTCCTGTACAACACAGGTGGCAAACACAAGGCCTGAGAGCCAAATACAGCCTTCCGCCTTGTTTTATCCAGCTTGGCACCTTCAGCCCAGCATCTTGTTTTCGCTTAACTGTTAAGGAGTAGTTACATTTATACAGTCCTAAAATTACATTCAGCCCTTTGAAGGCAACTGTGAGGCTGATGTGGCCCCCAGTGAAAATGAGTTTGACACCCCTGCTGTGCTAGATTTATGAGCTGTACCAGGAAGAGAACCATCATGTGGTTGAGTCACCTTAGACCTTGTCTGGAAGTGCCTGCTGGAGGAGGAATTCTGGAAGACAGGAAGTGCTGCTCCCCAATGCCTCAAGTCACACCAAAAGTGGAGTCATACCTGTCAGTGTCAAGGGAACTGTAGGATGGAAGTCTCAGAAGGAGACTTTGGAAAAGCCCAGCACATGGCTCCATGAGAAGAGCCCTGCCCTGGCCCATCAAAGAAGAGCCTGACTTCTTTGGCCAAAGGTCAGGCTCAAGTCCAAGGTGTCTTATTCCCTTACCCCTCCTCGTAGTCATGACTTTGACCTGAAACAGTAGAGAGAGAGAGAGATAGGGAAGGGAGTGAGGATGGGGGAGTCAACAATAAAGTCATATTTCTATTACACCATAAGTTATACTTAACACACTAGTTTCATAAACAAGAAAAGGTTCCGTTGCCTGTTTTTCATTTGTTTACTTTCTCAATTACTAATAAACATCTTCATCTTTCACTTGGAGCCTGACCATATCCTGACCTTTCCATTTCTTTTCTCTGTGTCTTGTAAGGTTTTGTGTAAGCCTGTAAGATAGCATGCTACCTAGTATTAGAATTGATTGCTTACCAGTATT
The DNA here is from genome assembly GCA_004026585.1 of Noctilio leporinus. NCBI lineage: Eukaryota > Metazoa > Chordata > Mammalia > Chiroptera > Noctilionidae > Noctilio > Noctilio leporinus. The sequence continues at coordinate 89,081 of PVIW01002123.1, forward strand.
CCCCATATTAAAAAATGAGTTCCTATGGGCAGCAACTATATCTTATTCATGGTAATATTCTCCGTAATCAACACAGTGATGGCATGTGGTTGGTATGCCATCAATTCTTGTTAAATGAACGTATGCATGCTGATAGGAAGAATTTGGCAAAAAAATAAAAAAGGAGACACAAGGTGGGGCAAAAGTAAGCTTGCAGTTTATTCATTCTTTCACTGTTATTTATTTATTATTATGTTATTTTCCATACAAACAACTGTTAATCTGTTTTTGCTCCACCCCCTATTTAGACCTTTTGAATCTTTTCAAATCTCACCAGTGCGGCTGTGCCCATTGGTCCTACTTGTAGCTCCACTCATGCTCCCTGAAGAGCTCCCTGGGTAGCTCTTTGCCCATTTGGATTTGTTCAGGGGAAGCCCAACTACACCCATGAGACAGCACACGCCTGAGGAGGGAAGGCAACATTGAAAAGAACAAGTTCCTCCATCAGGGTCAATGAAAAATGGGAGCTGAGCCACGCCTGTCCGATTTCAACAGAACCCCCTGTTGTATAGGGAACAGTGGAGAAATTGTTCATCCACATCTCATTCTTTGTGGAAATATTCTACTGCAAATTTAGTGTCAGCTTTGATTTCCTGCTCTGGGAAGAGACTTGGTCAAAAGGCACAGAGTGGGCCTGTGCAGTGGGCCAGGGGCTGTGAGGTCAGATAAGAGGGGACTCTCACACTTCATCTTTGTCCCGTGGTGGAACTTCAAGCACAGGGGTGGTCAGCCGAACCCAGCCCAGCCCTGGCCTTGGGCTCTGTGCAGAAGTCCATCCCCACTTGAAAGATCACAGGCTGAAGGGTGAAGGTTAGACCAGGCCTGAGGGTCAGTGCCCCTGTCCTTTGCTTGCTTCTTGGAAAGGAACAAGCATGGATAGGCCCTGGAGGGGTGAGAATCTGAGGGGCTGAGGGCCGGCAAACAAGAGTCAGAAGTCACCCAATCCTTCCACATCTCCTTGAAGAGGACACTTTCACTAAAATAACCTGGAGAAGGTGCTTGCAGAGCAAAAGCAAAACCAGTTGCTATCTCAAAGCTAATTTTAAGAATGTTCTTTTCTCTTGAAATTTCATCACCATGACTCATCGCACAGCAGGCCAAGATTCTGAAGCTCTGAGTCACACTGGGCCCTGGGAGTTGAAGCTCAATGGGGAATTTTCCCTAGATAAAGCCTCAAGCCCAGCCTGCTGAGATAGATGAGTTAAAAGATTTGCTAATTCAGCAGTGCCCATGCCCTTGCCCCTCTGATGTTCACAGAATTGCCCACAAGTTTCTGAGGCTGGTGGTGTGATGTTTTCTTAGACAGAAACTCCTTACTTTTTCTTGAACCTTTGGTTAGTATGTTTCTATATCTTCCCTGCTAATTTCCATAATCTGGTAATCACTGCTATAGATGTCTTTTTTTGCTTTGATACTTGCACCTGGAGCAGGTGTGATGATAAAACACAAATTTCAGAAAGAATCTAGGGTGCCCTCAATCAAAAGGAATGACATTTACATTTGGATCTTAGTAAGTCAGGGATGGAAAGAACCTCAGTCATGTCACCTACCATGTCATTATATAGATAAGGAATCCAAGACTCAGAGATGTTGACCAATTTGCCTAAGGGAACAGGAAGAAAATCTAGAAAAAAGCGAGGATCATCTGCTCACATCTTCATCTCTTGACTATACGGCCTCCATTGGTCTTTGTTTGTTTGTTTTATTTTATTTTGTTTTGTTTTACTGTATGTCCAGGTTAATCCTAAGACTTGAAAATATCCCATCTAGTTAGACAAGATAGAAAAGACAAGAATGAGAATGGAGGCAATGTTCAGGGCTGACTGCTTGCTTCTTAGTGTCCCTTGATCTCCAGATCAGTGGTCTGAATAGGTGGCTGCCACACCGTGGTGGCAGGAGGGAGTGGACTGGAGGCAGGGACCCAATATTGACTCAGGGATGGTGGCAATGGGAGGTTAACCAAAGCAACTGAGTTGAGAAACTTGGCCTATGGAAATTTTGGTTTCTCAGCTATCCTTGGGACACAAGATGGGTGTCATCCTTATTGTGACAAGGGGGTGAAGAGTATGCAGGCAGGTATAGTAAGAGTGACTTTAGCATCAGGCTATTAAAGCCTAATGGCAACAGAAGTCCATTCATTCAAGCTTGGGAGGAAAAGATTCTTGTGAGGATGCAGAGAACTCAGAGGAGCATAAGAACAGGTGCCACATGCAGCCAGGACTCTTCAGAGCTAAAATTAGGATTCTGTCAGAAACGGAAGCAGCTAACTCTGAGACAGTACCGGGGTAACCCTGGACCCCACCTTGACTGAAAGAATTCCATCTTTCAGTCATAAGCCTGACTATGACTCCTGGCTTTTGATAAAAATTTATAATTGAACTTAATCTAGCTATATCCTTAAAAAAAAGAATGTATGATAACATCATGTTCTGCAAAATCATTTTGTCAATTAAACGGCAACTAGAATATTTGTGCAAGCATATTTTACAGGCCTGTTGAGTGGTCCACTGACCATGGAAAACATCTTGTGACTACCCTGAGGTCAACCGCCACTAGATAGTTATGAGGACAACTGACCTCATCCCCATTCCCAAGAGCTACACCTACCCCAAGGCCCCTGTATAAGCCATCCACAAGGACTGCTTGGGGAGCTCTCTTTCTCTTTTCTCTTGTGTACAATCTCTTCTTACTAAATGCACTCAACTTGATCCTGTATTGAGTTCAGGGCTCACTTCTATGACATTCAGCCTTAAGAACCTGGCATTCATGGTCCAGTAACCATACCAGGCCCCGTTCTCTTTCTTGGTTCTGTGTTCTTGCCCCTTATTTCTTTCTCATTCTGTCTCTTGATGTATCTCTCTGACCTTACACTCCTTTCTCTTGACATCTCTGCTTCACTTTGTGTATGTACTCTGCCTTCCTGTCTCTGCTACCTATAGTCCTCACTTTACTTCAGCCCAGAATGGCCAGCCCTGTATTTATTCCACCTCTTTAACCTCTAGCTCTGATTTGCTCAGTTAGCTAAAACCATAAAAGAAAAGTCGAATGACCCAGATGACATTTATGAGCCTGACTGCACAAGTCATAGGTTGCTGGTCATTGCAAGGGTAAGTGCCCTTGCATCACATGGCTGCAGAAGCACCATCTTCATGCCACAGACTAGCAGCAGGGAGCAGGAGCAGTATAGACTATGGATGTTTGTCAATGTACAGAGTATCTAGCCATACATTCCAGCTTTGCTGCTTCTAAGACTTGTGGCTCCGAGCAAGGTTCATTATATCTCTGGACCCTAGTTTCCTTATCTATAAAATGAGGGAAATAATAACCACTTGACAAGATTGTTGAGAAGGCCAGATAAATATATCTAAAAAAAAATCATGCCTTACATATGGCAAATACTCAGTAGTTGCTTTTATTGACTAATACTACTGTTATCAACAAGTATTTAAGGGAACTAGAGTCTTGAGTATACACAGCACATTGTGGCCTGTCACCATTTGAACTTCTCCCTCCATCAACTTTCTTCATTTGGAATCTTTTTGTTTGTTTGTTTCCCCTCCTGATGTTTCTTCATTTACCCCTTGTTGTCAGTAAACCAGCGCTTGAGCATTTCACAACGGGGTGCACTGGAGCCAATGTTTTCCATTTGCCTATGACTTACATGCTTTGCCTTGTTGTCAGTAATGTTGAAGGGGTGGAGGATGTCATTTACTGCACTGAGAATGCTGTGATCTGTTTTTTGGCAAATTGTCCCAACAAAGGAAGGAAGTTGTTTGTGATGACACTGCTGGCTTTAAAAACATAAATATGAAGCTATGGGTTTTTGTTTAGCAAAATTCCCAAAAATTTTCCTCAAGAAGCTCAGGCCAAGTAAGAGCCAGCTACAGAACACAGAGATATATTTAATAAGCAAAAATTACTCCAGATGCCAAAAGTCGTGATAAATAAATACTCAGCCAAGCATAGTCTTCCCTCTCATCAGTCTTCCTTCTGTGCACATTGCAAATCATTGCCTAAAAAGCTGGATGGGTGAGCTGTGTTCATGAGACGTCAGGATATGAGGACTGGTTTGGGGGGATGTGGGTTACTGGGGCCTTGGAAAAGAGGGACAGAGCTACAAATGGGAGAGAGGGTCAACAGAGCATGGTGAGGGCAGGTCTGTTGTGCGATAGAGCAGGGAGGTGAGATACAAAAATTGAGGGAGACTCAGACTCTATGATAAAAATCTAGGTCATTTCAAAACTTGCAACAAAAATTGCCAGGGCCTGGGCTAATCTCATGGGCATGTGAGCTAAGCACGTGCACAGGGTCCCACACTAAGAGGGGCTTCCTAGTTGGTTTAATGCTCTGCTATGAATGAATTAAAATTCTTCAGAATTTTTGAGACTTGTATAGGCAAAGCACAGGTTAAAGAGGGTCTCCCACACAGACCTAGATATACATGCCAGCCTTGCCACTTACAACTCTTATAATTTCTGGCAAATACCCCTTACTTCTCAGAGCCTTAGTTCCTTCATCTGTAAAATGGAGGAAACAATAGCTTTTCGCAAAATTGAGGAGAAGATTAGATGAGATACAGTATATAAAGTTCCTACCACTTTGCTTGGCACATGTAAATAATCAACCATTACTATTCTAGCCTACTATTGATTTAAGAGAACTGGAATTAAGAAAAGTAGATTCTAAGCTCAGGGACTATGACCTTAGGCAAACCACTTTACGTATCTGAATATCAGTTTTCTCATAAGTAAGAGGGAAATAAAAGCCCCCATGCACATAGTAGGTGTCACTAGGCATATATTAAGTGAATGAATGAAGCGCTGATCCTGCCTCACTGTAATAAGGGACATAAGAGCTATGAGCCTAGCTGCAAAGGGCTTTGCCACCATATCATCTTTGTGTTGATTTAGAGAGTCAGGTTTATTACTTTTGGGGGGTAAGAATCAGAAATGTTTGAGGTCACCCCACTCTGAAAATAGCTTTTTGTGTGCTTTCCTGCTTGAGCATTTGGGTCAATCTTTCATTACCGGCATCAGCGCATGGCTTGCTAATCCAAATGTGACCCCACTGGGCTGGAAGTCTTTGCATTGCTTTTTTATTTTTTTACGCCACGCTTTTCTTCTCAGAACAAAGGGGAAATGCTATTATACATGAGTTGCCACAGATAAAAAAGTATAATTAAAGACAAGATATTCAATCTGCATGTACCTACAGCAAATGGATTCAGAGAATGACATTTCTTTTCATTACAGCTCATGAAGCATGAAGAGTATTTAGACAGGAAAAAAAAAAAAGAGTCTCATTCATTAGCCTCAGGGATGCCAAGACAGGAAATGACTTACATACAAGTGATATATTTAATGCACATATTTTTCTTGCTCTGAGTTTACATATCCCATATGGGATAAAAGGAAACACAGTGTCACCACCGTACCAAGTACCTTGAATGAGAGGAGTTCTGGGCTTCAAGGATAGAACTTTGAACAATGAAAGGCCAAAGGTCAGCCTCCCCAAACTGGAGTGATCTTGAGATTGAATGGATTCTTAAAGCATTACATACTTTCTGCCTTGAACAATGGAAGTGTTATATGGTTAATAATTGGTACTGAGGACAACCTGGCTAAGTTCACACACACACACACACACACATATACACACACACACACAATCTGTACTCCTCTGTCCATTGTGGCTTCACAACCAGGGACTAAGTTTCCCAGGCCTCTGGCATCAAGCGTGACTGTGTAGATAAGTTCTTGACAATGAAATGCATGTGGAAGTGATGAGTATACGTACATCTTCTTTGTAGAAAGGGAATACAAATCCTTGGCCCATTATTATTTGGATGGCTTGTCTTTTTCTTATTGAGTTGTAATAGTGCTTTACATATTTTGGCTAGTAGCCCCTTATCAGATTCATGATTTGCAAATATTTTCTCCCATTTTGTAGGTGTCTTCTCACCTTTTTATATTATCATGTTATGCACAAAGTTTTTCATTGATGAAATCCAAGTTTTCTATTTTTTCTTTGGTTGCTTGTGCTTTTGGTATAAAAACTGGCAATGATTGCCTAATTCAAGGTCTTAAAGATGTATACCTATATTTTCTTTCACCACTTGTTGAAAAGATTATTCTTTTCATTGGTTTATTTCTGGACTTTCAAATCTATCCTATTGATCTATATGTCTGTCTTATGCCAGTAATATGTTGTCTTGATTGCTGATATTAGGAAGTGTGAGTCCTTCAAATTTCTTTTTATTTTCCCAAGATTGCCTTTTCTGAATCCTTCCATTTCCAGTTGAATATTAGGATCAGCTGTCAATTTCTGTAAAAACAGACAGCTAGAATTTCATTAGGATTATCCTGTAATATTGAGGCTTGATCCAGTCACACATATTATCACTACAAATCTATTAGAATGTATTTCTTATATTTGTGTTTTTTAAATTGCTTTTTATTTTCAGTTCCTGTGTTCTGCTTTTAATTAGGTTTTTTAAAGTTTTCTTTATTTTTTCCCAGTGTTCAGATTATATCAGATATCAGATTATATCCATAAAGTTAAAATGATACACCCCTTTTATAGTTCATATATTTCTTTCTTTGTCTTTTTCTTTTTAAAAAAATTTTATTGTTGTATTACATCCATCCCCTTTTTGCTCCCCTCTGTCCCCCTCCCCACCCACCATATATTTCTGAATATAAGACTAGTTGAGGAAGTAGGATTTCCAGTTATTAAGGCAAGTGGATGTTTAAAGTATTAAGTATAAAAATAAAAGAGATGCAATTGTATTTGTGCACCAAGTTTATAGAAGGTTCTTACTGCATAAAAATGGAGACAATAATCCTATCTGTTCTCTCTGTGTCAGAAAAGAAGGGAAATGTAAGCCAGTTTTGTTGGTGTTAACATTAAGCTAGTTATATATAACTCTATTTAAACAAGTAATTTGACCTAATTCTCAAAGTCTTAGCCTTACCTATTAGTTAAATGTGACTGCATGAATTTCAGGCATAAGAAAACATATAAATCTACGTCAATATTGACTTTTCTCTATTTGCAAAATTTCCGTACTACATTGAAGCGCCTGCAGCAGGTGAAAAAAAAAGCCATAAGATAAGATAAATGACAGTGTAGCTGCTTCCTCATGGGCTCAAAGTACCTTTTCTAACCTAGATCCATGAGAAATCTCTGTTAACTTCCTATCAACTAAAAGAGGGAAAATCATAACTGTTTAACAGGAGATTTAGACTGTGTTTACCTGGCTCAAAATCTTGTTTACATGTCTTAGCTTTTTACTTCTTTTCTTCTCTACTTACATCCACTTTATTTATTCTCCTCTCCTGCTGTTTCATCTGTCATGTTTTGTTGCTTAATTCACTTTTTTTTTCATTCATCTATACAGTGAAAATTTATCAATTGCCTATAAAAATGATAGGTACCAATGATATGAAGATGAACAAAAGGTATTTCTTTTCCTCCAAAGCATAGCAGCCAGTTCTTAGAGGATGAGTGGTAGGAATTTTATGTAAATGGAGGAAATTAGAGTCAGAGTGAAAGTATGTACAGAACTCTTCCTCATCACCGTGGGTCTGGGATGACTTTGCAGTACTAGATGATAATAAATAGAGTCCAAGAAAGCCTCTTTACTAAGAAAATACAGGAAATTCATCTGTTTGCTGACCATTCAGTGTGAAAAAGAGGTTTGTTGCTTAGGACCCATTTTCATCTTTGGGGCACTGTCTAGTGCTTCCTGAAATGAGTGTCAGGAGTATCGAAGAGGGTGAAAACAAAGAGGCAAGAGATGGAAAAAACCCTTAAATTAAATTATCAACTCCTAATCATTAATTTAGATTAAACCATGATCCTCTAAACCCAACTTCATTTTTCTATGCAGAAAAATCCTGTCTAGGGCTGGGCAGACCCAAGTTCTGTGGGGTTGGATGATTATTACATAATTGGTAGAAGAAGAGAGGCCCTTTAAGAAAATGCATACAAAATTATTAGTCAGAAAGTACAGTCAGGGCCTTGAAAGGAGCCCATGCAAGGGTGGAGTCCTGAAGCTTGCCTTTCATTAGCTTGGTAAATCTACCCTTGACCAGAGTTTCAGGAGAGAAACAGTTCGGTTTTTCATGCATATCTGGGCCATGAATTCATTGGGATTTAGTTTTCAGCATGTTTCACAGGTGGTAGCCCACCTAGGTATCTTCATGACATATTCTTTTTGGTATTAATTTAATTCAATCCTCCTGGGCACCAAAGATTTTAAAACCCTGGATTGCAATTGATCAAGAAGAGTGTGTTGAGAATCACATGGATCTCAGCATGCTAGTCTCTTTTTCTGGAGTGGTTGTTATTCCTCAAAAGAACAGCATCATTATTCCTCTCTGGACCATAGAGGCTATGAATCTGTGGGAGCCTTCAGAGCCAGCAGGACAGGCCCAGGTTCTCTTTCTGGGCAGAGTAAACTGTTTTGCTCTGGGGCGTCAGGCATGTCCCCACATGTATTCATGTGTTAATCAATGTGAGTTCTGGATTAAAGGCAGCAAGTCACCATGAGGACAGACTGCTGTTGGTGAGAGTTTAAATGACCTACTTGGGATCCAATGCTGTTGCATTTGGAAGGGGGAAAAATGACATATAAGATGTTTCTCTCTCCTACCAAAAACCCCAGGATTAAGAAGGAGGAGCCCTTACCAGGACTAGCAGGAAGGATAGTCTGAGAAAAATAGTGATTTGCCAAGAAATTAGTTTTGCATTTCTATTTGATTTTCTTTCTTGTCTAGGAATTTTGTTTGGCATTGTATGTGTTTGGTCATTTTGCCACACATCAGTCAAGGACATTGCGGACTCTCAGCACTGATGGAAGCTGAGGCTACATGGGAACCTAAGAAATGGTTTCTGCCTTATAAGGAATGTTCAGCAGACAACCTGACCCTAAGAAGATGACGTTAAGCAAACTGCTTAAAATCTATGTGCCTGTTCATTGAGATTAAGGTAATACTTTCCTCAAAGACTTATAAAATTACAAGAGATAACATACGTAAAGCAAATGGTAACATGCCTGTCACAAAACTTTAATATTAAGAAATGTTTAATGCAAGAATATTTTGAGTTACAAAGGCTCAGGGGATACAAAGAAGGAGAAGAGCAGTAAGTTTTGTGTTTGGATGGTTGGGAACTGGGATGTGATTTGGGGTGGACATGACAATGGACTTGAGGTGTATGGATGGATGGGTGAGTGGATGAGTGGCACAGTAATGAGAAGGCAGGAGAGAGGTTGACCCAAGATCTGTTATTTTATCTGTCCTCCCCAGAAACTGTTTCCATGCCTTATTGACCTTCATGCCATCCATGAGGTGGGCAGGGTGTGATAAAGCAATGGTGGGAGGAGCTTTCTTTCCTTACATTCTGTATAATCCACAAGGTGTAATTCTAGTGTAGTGAGGTATCAACAACACACCCAGGTTTGGGGAAGGAGAGGTAGGCAGTGAAACAACATAATCAGGGAAAGAAATATGTCTTTTTAAAAAACAAACCAAAAAACCAGGGGATTACATGAGTCAAATGACTTACCCCAGGGCACATAGCTATGAGTTCAAAGGATGATAAATGACACTCAATGCATAGCACTCTCCCACAGCACATTCAGGGTTACACACAATCCCTTGCATACAAACTATGACACCACCTCTTTCTTTTGACTCAAGGAAGCGTATCAGTAAACTGTGTGTGACATGATGTTATTACAAGCACAATCTTAAATCTACTGTAATGTATTTTTAATGAAAATAACTTGAAATCATTACTTGTGATGTCTTCCGCAGACCACAATCTATTTCTGGGTCATGATACCTGAACTGAGTTCCCATTGTGTGTGGTAAAACACTTGCAGACCCATTTAGCTACACCCTATTATATTGACCAAACACCTAGGCAGTATTTGGAAAACACCCCCATAGGCAGGAGCCCTTTGTCAACAGGGGCCAAATGGGCCAACTTCACATTTCAGGCCCAGGGATGAATGGACTGTCACAGAGAGTGGTACACATCTACCTGCATTGATGAATACTCTCTGATCAAAGGTCCTTAAACAAAGTCAGTTAGGGTAGAAAAACAAGCATTGCATATCTTACTGCACTGAGTATGACAGGCATAGACTTAATGCACATATCCTACTTATTTCTGCTTTATAGCCAATCTTAGGAAAAGAATGCACAGCTTGAGAATTCTCATTCTTTACCCACAGATTTTTCTCTGCTGGGTCCCTTTATCCTCACAGCAAGTTGTGGGAAAGGTGGGAGAGTTTTCCTCCAACTTTCATTTCAGTTTCCCACCCATTGCTCTCTTAGTCTCTTTTTTCTTGCCATCCGTTTCTGAAAACATGGAAGAAATGTGTTAATCATTGCATGAAGTACACTCCTCTTGCCAGTTTATGTGTCTATTGCCCAATTAAATAAAAACACTTTGAAGGCAAACACTTTTTTTCCTCTCTATGTCTTCAATATGTGATAGTATTCAATAATAAATTAGACCGAATAAAATTTAAAAAAATCTAAATAGCCTTCTTTCCCTTTGTATAAACAATCTCTCATTGCAGGCAAGGGATCACTTATACATTACATAAGAATCATAAAAGCTAATAAAAGAATAATATTAAGGCATATATTAAGAACTAGCATATGCCTAGCACTGATCTATCTGAGATTTTTATATATTGAGGAATCCTGTGCTCCCAAGCCTCACATGTCAGTCATATTCTAGCTAATCTTGTGCTAGGTTTATTAGAAAGGATGTAGAATTTATAAGAAACATAGGGCTTAACCACATTGGATTGGTTATGAAGTACTATCAACCCTGCCATGGAAGTCTGAAGGGAAAAATATACCCAAGCAGACTATTTACTTATTTAAAAATAAAAATTACATATACTTAAGGTGTACATGGTGATTTGATATACATAGTGAGATGATTACTACAGTCAAGCTAATTAGCATATATTCTCAGAGTGATCATTTTTTTGTGATGCGAGCACCTGAAATCTACCCTCAGCATATTTCCAGTATTCAATACAATGTTATTAACTATAGTCATCATGCCCTACATTAGATCTCTAGACCTACTTATCCTACATAACTGCAACTTTGTACACTTTGAACAGCATCTTTCCATTTCCTCCACTCCTAGGTACCCAGCCCCCGGGTACCACTCTCTGCTTCTATGGGTTCAACTTCTTCTTCTTCTTCTTTTTTTTTCAAAGAAGAGTCCATATATAAGTGCCATAACAGAGTATTTCTTTCTTTGTCTTACTTATTTCACTTAGTCCTGCAAATTCATTTCTGTTTTTTAAAAGATGTCAGGGTTTCTTTGTTTCTCATGGCTAGATAATAGTCCATATATACCACATCTTTATCTATTCATCTATTGACAGACACTTGCTCCAGAGTATTTTCATGAGATCTGTTTCACTACAGAAGCCTAGTTGCCTTGTTCTACGAAGGCATTTTAACTTCATAGGTTGTGTTCATGTCCCTCATTTTCTTCTCAAAGAACCGCTGATGTATGTATATATGTGTGTGTGTGTATATATATATATATATATATATATATATATATATATATATAACCAATACAGAGACTTTAGCATTTAAGTATTATACATTGCAAAGCCTGGTGTCATTAATAGCATGAATTCATTTGAACTTTACAACAACCCTATGAAGCAGGAACTAGTATCACCCCATTTACAGATGAGGGAACTAAGAAGCTAAGAGAGTTAAGTACTTGCCCAAGGATACAGATATATGTCTTAACATTTGGTCCTGTGCTGTAATTCCTACACACTGCACTTCCAAGCTGGCCCCCTTACATACATTGCAAGAATAACTACTCACTAGAGTGATTAAGAAAAAGATTTTTACTGATTATGTTTTCAGGCAGGTACAGTTATGTCTAAAATCCTTTAAAATTACAACTCTCATCACAAATCTTTTTTGAGGAAGTACAGTGAGTATAATAATGGATTCTCCAAAGAGTAACCAAGCGCTGACCACAACAGCCAGTCCCTTTAGTTTGCCTCTTCCTCCCTTACACCTTGCCTTCAGCCTCATCAGGAGCTCAAGTCCTGCCATGTCTCCCCAAGGCTTCACTTGGGTCCAGATCAGACATAGTTCTCCAGAGTAAGTCACTAACAACTCTCTTGCCACACTCTCTGCATTCTGGTAGGCTTATTGTTTGGCTGTTCCCATCCTCTCAAACCCTGAGCTTCAGCTTAACCGTATGTTTTACTTTCTTTGTTTTCCCATTAGCCCCTCAAGTGTTAACTGCAGAGAAGCCCTTGACCATGCTGACTGGTGCTATGAGAAATCCATTGCTTCTGACCTGGCTGTACCTCGGTATCACTTGGCAATGCTTTAGTGGGTTTCTGTTCTTTTACAAGGAGTATCTAAACTCTCCTCACTCCAAAGTTTCTAGTTCTGTTTCTAGTTGGGAGACTTAGACAAATCATTTAAAAGCTTTATATTTTACAGTGTTTATCCATAAGAAGATTGATTCAGATCAGTGTTTTTCAAACTTCATCAAATGCATGAACATGGTACATCTTTTCTATTATTTGGGTCTTTTGTACAATATCTTAAGTTGTGTATAAAAATATTTCTTTCCCAGCCAGGGCATATAACCAGGTTGCAAGCCAGGTCTCCAGCCAGGTCTATAGCTGGAGGCAGGTGAAAGGCAACCATACATTAATGTCTTTCTCCCTCTCTGTTTCTCTCTCTTCCCCTCTCTCTAAATATAATAAGTAAATCTTAAAAAAAAAGAAGATTTCTAAGTAAGCAGTATAGTAAAATGCTAATTCTCTACAATATTTTTACATTTTTCAGTGTACAGTATTGTACAGTTTCCATTAAGTTTTCATAAATTTCTATTTTTCCCAACTTTGGGTATTTTTTATGCTATTATAAATGTAAATTGTAAAATGTTTGAATCTTATCTTTCTATTGTTTGTTGCTAGTATACAGAAATAAGATTAATTTTTGCATAATGACTCTGGCCTACTAAATTCATTTAATTAATTAATTAATTATCTTAAAGATTTTAAATTTTTATTATTTTTCAGAGAGAGCAGGAGGGAGAGAGGCAGAGAGGGAGAAAGACATCAATGTATGGTTGCCTTTCACCTGCCTTCAGCTACAGACCTGGCTGGAGACCTGGCTTGCAACCTGGTTATGTGCCCTGGCTGGGAAATCAAACCAGCAACCTTTGGGTTCACAGGCAGGCGCCTTATCCACTGTGCCACCAGACAGAGCTAAATTCATTTATTTTAGTAGGTTTTTTTTTTTCAGATTCCTTAGTTTTTATTTTATTGTTCTTTTTTAAAAGAGCTAGATGCATATTATATCACTCACTTAGAAATCCTTAAATTCACAACTCAAGATGGTATGTATTAGGTTTTGGAAAACATTTCCACCAAATTATCACTCAGGAACCAATGAAAACCAGTTGCATTACAAGATAGTTTGAGTTCTGATGAGTTCAGGTTTCTCTTGTAGAGAACCTAAGCTTGGCTGCTCCACCCCTGCTGGTGAAGTGCCTTGTCCTTACCTCTTGTCAGCCTGAGATGCTGCTTCCTGCTTCCAATACTCTGAACCATGCTGGCTGCCAGCTCTGTTTTCATCCCATGTTTGGGCACTGACTTCTCTCATACCTTCTCTGAACCTTAGAGCTAACTGGAGTATATTCTCTCATGCAATGCTCTGCATCACGCTTCAACTTGCAGTAGTCATAGAAGGGGACAGTGTATTGAAAAGAGTCATATCTGAATACTGGACACTGAGATAAACAAAAACAATCTGGCCTTGAGTAGCAACAAATTCCTGATACATACTATGCAAACTATTAAACCTTCAGGTTTAATAAGGCTTCATAAGTCCAATAGCTTGTTTTCCAACTTCACCTTTGACATTAATTATCATGTAAGTGGAGTAGGGACAGGGGTGCGAAAGATGTTATAAAGAATGTCATAATAGAAGGGATCACAATTGTAAAGCAGTCATTCTTATTTTAACCACACAGCTTTCAACTCTCTTTATGGTTCAGTGATAGAAAAATAAAGTAATCAAAATGATAAACATATACATAGTCACAGTATTATTTTTTTAAGATATGAAAGTAGATTCAGGACTTTCCTGAATTTTAATTGTTGTTCACCTATATTAAAAGTTGTTTCTTTGCCCTGGCTGGCATGGCTCAGTTGACTGAGCACCAGCCTGAGAACCCAAGGATTGCTGGTTTGATGCCCAGTCAGGGCACATACCCAGGTGCAAGCCAGGTCTCCAGCCAGGTCCCCAGCTGGAGGCAGGTGAAAGGAAACACCAATCATATATTGATGTTTCTCTCCCTTTCTTCCTTCCTCCCTTCCCCTCTATCTAAAAATAATGAATGAATCATTTTTTAAACACCCAAACAAATAAATAAAAAATATGGAAGAAAAACAAGAATAAGTGAAATTTCAAGCGAAACTCAGAAAGCAAACAAAAAAAGCTAGTTCTTCTCTATGTCTTTGTGTAGTTTTTTACCTTTCACTAGCATACTTCCTCCTTCACAACATCTATCACACTCCACTGAAATTGCTCATCTACTACCTAAGAGGACAGGTTTGTGTCTGACATGGTCATGGGTTATCCTTATATCCAACACACTGTCAGGAAGAATAAGAGGGAATGATTCCTTATGATTTTCTATGTAAACAATCATGTTGCCTGTGACTGAAAACAGTTTTACTTTTTCTTTCGAGTCTTTATGCCTTTTATTTCTTTTTCTTGCCTTGTGGCACTGGCTAATACCTTCTTAACAATAGTGAGTAGAAGTGATAAAAGTAGACACTCTTATTATTTTTTCATTGTAGTAAGAAAGCATTCAGCATTTCACCATTGAGTACATCTTAAATATAGGATATTTTAAATAAATGCTCTTTATCAGATTGAAGTAGTTCCTTTTCCTTTCTACTTTGCTAAGAAGTTTCAAAAAATAAAAAGGTGCTGAGTTTTTTTTTTAGCATCTTGTTTTTTAGCATTTTGTTTTTTGCATCTATTTCATTGACCGCATAATTTTTCTCCTTTTTAAAAATATGGTTAATTATAATAATTGATTTTTAAATATTAAACTAACCTTACTCTTCTGAGATAAGCCCTATTTAGTTACAATGTAGTATCCTTTTTATATATTGCTGTATTTTATTTTTAAATATTTTGTTAGAATTTTTTTTTATCTATGTTCTTGAGAGATATTGATTTTTATATATTTTTTACATAATGCTGTATTGATATCAAGATGGCCATGATTATTAGGAGAAAAATAACTTAAGTTTTACATTAGTTACTAATCATTTAATGGTGTTGACTACATTCAGTCTGTTTAGTGGCAACTAATAGAAAGTAACTTGAGCTAGCTTAGGCAGCTAGCACTGATCCCAAGGTCAAATGTGAGACATGTATCCAACCTCTGGAAGGAATGAGAACTACAAACCACTAAATCCTCCATGTCTTTATGGTACTCTTGCTATCCTTCTGCTTCATTCCTCCCACTTTGCAGACTTTTCCTCCTGCTTCTCAGTGTAATGTGGCAATTCCTAAGCTCAATACTAGTAAACAAATAAATAAATACACAAATGAAGCTTAGAAGAGTTCAGAGACTTTTCTTATGTGTCCCTAGTCAAATGTATGCACAATTATAAGGTAATGGACTAGACTTAGTAAAGGAAAGGAAAACTGAGTTGGACAAATTGATCATAACAAACACTTCACTAGTCAGTATAATAGCTAACCCTCACTAGTTATTATAAAGTGCATACTCTATGCTAGACCCTTGATAAACACTTTGCTTGCCTTGTCTTGTAAGATCTTCACCACACCCTTATGGATAGAATCTTGTTTTATCTCCAGATGTAGAAGCTGAATCTTAGAGAAATGAAATAATATTACCCACTCCTCTCTGAATTATAAACTTGAGAGTCAATATTCCTACATCTAAATGCAATGCAGGCCTCTGGGTAAAACAGAAATCCTTTGAAACAAGAAGAAAGTAGAATGTTACAACCAGTAACCTTTATATTATATGAGTATACACCTAAGGTATATAGCAATATAGAGATGATTGCCAGCAGTAAATTATATGCAAATTTCTGTGTAATAGTTCTGTTGCATTAGTCAAAATTATAGACTAAGTTTTAAATGTATTACAGTAAAAATCTTTTGTATTCTGCTATAGCAGAAGACTATTAGAAAGAAAGAGAAAAATAACTTTGGTGCTAAGGAAAAATTTTAAGTTAGAAAAAAACAGCCAACAATAATATAACAATGATTACTACTTTATTAAGTATTTGCTAAATGTTAGGTGCTCTGGTTGATGATTTACCTTTATTGGTTTATTTGCTAATCACAATCTCCCCAAGGTGGATATTATTGGCCACAGTTAAGATGAAAAAAACTAATCACTGAGAGGTTTAAGAACTTTCCCAGGGTTTACAGCAAGTAAGCAGCATAGCATAGCCAGGATTCTAGCATCTATGGTGCCAAAGGAACTCACATGAACACTGATGAGCTCTTTGCTTTGGGACTGGCGTGGCCCATTCATTATGGTTATTTTTTGTTTAATTATTTTATGCCAATTCCCTAGGGTACCTTGAGGTCTCCGAAATTAAGACAATATGGTGAATCCTGGTGCTTTATGATGCTTTCATTCTAGCTCTCAACCACAGCAATTGTTGCATTTCCTGACCAGAGAAAATACTGGGTTTTTGCAGCTCAAATACCCAGGGTTCCTAGCCATTTTCAGTTCACCAGAAGTGCTGGAGACTAGAATGTATAAAGTCCTTCAGAATGAAACAGAGCAAATACATCCCCAGGTGTACACAGGCTAGAAAGTTTGCTCGATACACAGACCTCTAATAGTAAACACAGCAAAACAAACATGGCTCTGAGGTGCAGAGAAAGAAATGGGACTGAGGAAAGTCTGCTGATCATACCCAGAGGTTTAACTATGTGAACATCTGGTTCCCTGGAAAAGTGTGGGGAGGAACGGGGAGGCCAGTTTTGCCTCCTTCAGACGTTAGCTGCACTGATTTTGGCCTACCCTACAATTTGAGCAGGAAAACCCATTTGGGAGGCCATTCATGATTGGGCAAACAAGATAAAAAACACCTTGAATGTTGACATAGATCTCAACTGGGTAAAAAAAAAAACAACAAATATTAAATTGATTCTAACCACTGAGGTCCACAGGTAACACACAGACTAATGAAAACTTAGACTAAAGAAACCTAGAGAAAAGGAAGCTAAGGGACTCTGCCCAGGGGAACTTCATGGTACTTCCTTAGGTAAAGCCTGCCTCCAATAGGAACTCTATGAGTCAAGAGGAGGAAATCCATTTCCACCACTCACCAACACACAATACCCCCACAAGCTTCACACCCACCCAAGTCAGTGAATCTATTAATACACAGATAACTTCTTCAATGATTGTTGATTGATTGGTACTAAAAATCTCAGTGTAGCCAATTGATTATTAAGAGATAGATCCCTCAATCCTCATGGTTTTCTATTGACTGAAATAGAATATGACATCACTTATGAATTAGTCAAATAAGTTTGTTGACAAATTTGGAATATGCCTTTCCAATAAATGGGCATTAGAAAAACACTAATTCTGTAAGTTATAGAGACAAGGTAAAGATCAATATACAGAGCACTTTCTCACTGTTCTACCTGTCTTTCATGAAAAGTAATGATTCTCCAGGAAAAGGTAAACAACACATCATAGAGGGAGCCAAGTATATGGTGGGATTTCAGGTACTTTCTTAGGTCAGGAAAAGTGAGATCTAGTGTTTCTAAATCATTCTGAACATTTCTGAGCTTCCAGGCACAGTGGTGGCAGGGCTGGAAGATGAAGACACAATCTCTTCAGAAGCATGCAGGTTGACTGGGGACCATTTCTATTGGGCATGTGTGTAAGTAGGCACTGGACCAGAGTTTGTGCAGGGCATAATATAGTAGGCCACTTGTCCAGGCTTGGGTGCAGGCAAGGGAAAGCATCAAGAAATGCTTCCTAGGAATAAGTCTGACTTGAGGCCTAAAGAGGAGAGGACCAAGTGGCGATATGGAATTGAGAGTAGGGCAATGAGGTCTTGCCATGTTCTGAAATGGAAGCTGGGGAGATTTTGGAAATGAAGCCACAGAAAGAGAGAGAGAAAAACAGAGGTAACATAATAAGGAAGTATGTGTGAAGGAAACATTGTTATCCCCTTTTACAAATGACAAAAATGATGCTTGAAAACATTAAATCATAAGTTCTTTTGAATTGGCTTTTTGGGATTTTTAGGGTATAGTCCCAGCAGTGGAATCCCTGGGTCAAAAGGCAGTTCCATTTTTAATTTGTTGAGGAGATTCCATACTGTTTTCCACAGTGGCTGCACCAGTCTGCATTCCTACCAGCAGTACAATAGGGTTGCCTTTTTTGTACATCCTTGACAGCACTTGATGTTTGTTGATTTGTTGATGATGGCCATTCTTACAGGAGTGAGGTAGTGTCTCATTGTGGTTTTAATTTGCATCTCTCTGATGGTTAGTGATATTGAACACCTTTTCATATGTCTCTGAGCCATCTGCATGTCCTCCTTGGAGAAAGTATCTATTCAGGTTTTTGCTCATTTTTAAATTGGCTTGTTTGTCTTTCTAGTGTTGAGTCATAAATTCTTTATATATTTGGATGATACATTGTCTGATGTATCATTGGCAAATATGTTCTTCCATATAGTCAGTTCCCTTGTCATTTTGATGATGGTTTCTTTAGTCATGCAGAATATTGAATTTGATATAATCCCATTTGTTTACTTTTTCATTTTTTTCACCTTGCCATAGGAGATGTATTGGCCACATCAGCCAGTATCTCCAATATCTTTTGTTGGGCTAAGAATTTCTAAACAATTGCCATATGGTTACTGTTGAGTTTTAATACTGTATATGAAAGTCACTGTGGCCTCTGATGCACATTGCAAACTAGAGAGTTTGCCCTGGGACACCATCAGGGGAGCATAGTTTTCAAATGATCACTCCAGACACTTTGTTTCTCTGGATTAAATTGTATTTATTTATGTATTTATTTATTTAAAGATTTTATTTATTATTTTTAGAGAGGGGAAGGGAGGAAGGCAGAGAGGGAGAGAAACATCAGTGTATGGTTGCCTTTCACCTGGCTGGAGACCTGGCTTGCAACCTGGTTGTGTGCCCTAGCTGGGGAATTGAACCAGTGACCTTTGGGTTCGCAGGCTGGCGCCTTTTCACTGAGCCACCAGCCAGGGCTTGGTTTAAATTTTGTACAGAACAGCATTCTGAATGATCACACAGGGTGACAGACTTGAAGTGACTCAAGTTCTGTTTCTTTGTCTTTCAGTGACAATGCTTTCATTGTTTGTTCAGAATCTATCATTTCAACGAGGGAATATGTACTCTCAGTAGGGACTGGAAACAGGAAAATTGCACCCAAAGTGTGCTCTCTGAACTGTTGAGAAACTAACGAGTTCTCTGAATTAACTTCCAGCGGGGAGAAATGTTTATTAGAGAATAAAGAATAACAATGGGCTAATTTAAAGCTATTTACTGCAGATAACTTTTTAAAATAAGAGGACACTGTTAGAAAATTTACTCCAGGTTTCAAATATGCTAGGGTACCCACCCACATATGCAGGCCTGTCAGCTCTAATGCCTAATTCCCTCCTGACTCCTGAAGGGTTCTACCTATCCCAGTGTCTCTCCTTCTTCATCCTAGAACGCAGACACCCCTCTCAGCAGGGTCAGTTACTCAGGTTAAATTGTGTTCATTCGAGGCCTTGTTCAAATGCAAACCCATCCCCTGTGATGAGCAATAATACCTTAGAGCTTAGTGGCCATGACAGTTTAGGGTGGGTGGAGTCATTAAATAGAGGATGTGGAGAGCAGGGAGAGGCAGGGCTCAGTAGAAGGAAGCTGACCACTGGGGGTGACAGTGAAGATGAGCCAGTAGAGAGCCCCCCAAAAGAGAGGTGGCTTACAGGGTGGAGTCAGGAGGCAGCATCAACAAGGAGGTTTTTCCATTTCACAAGTTTGCCCAAAGCAGAGGAGGATACATTTGCTCTTAGTCTTCTGCGGGCTTGGGCAAATTTCAAAAAATCCCCAAAGCCTTGGAAATACTTACAACAGATGATGGGCCCTCTCGTAAACACACAAGAAGACAGGGATGGCTTTCTTTTGAAAAGATGATTTGAGTAAAGTACACAAAAACCTGACAGTGACAAGATTGTGGTTCTGGGGTACCTAGGGATGGAAACCTATGTGTGTGCCTTGTTTTCCAAATAACTGGGTTTTAGAGTTGTTTTCCATTAACGAAAGATCATTGTAGAGTTTACAGATGTGATTTGCAGAACAGCAGTGTACTCTTGAGTACACTATCTAGAGACATGAAATAAAATCAGTCGTTCATCCTACATTTGTTGGGTATCAACTTTGCCTTGGGCACCACATGACCCTTGAGATGTAGTTGTAAATGAGAAAAACACAGTCATTATGCTCACCGGGATTTGAATCTGGCAGTAGTGACATCTTAAACAATCTATGTTATATACAATAGAAAATTAAGTGATTTCAAATGGGCAAAGTGCTGAGAAGGAGTCCAGGGGCCTGTGGGAGTAAATGATAGGGTGAGGGTCAGAGAAGCTTTATCTAACCACTCCATCATCAAATAGATACAAAATGTAACCGGTTGGCAGAATTCAACCATGGCAAACCATAGTGGGAAATCAAAAGAAACATAAGTCTAGCAGTAACATTCTGGGATCACATGCCCACTAATGAAATCCCTGACATGTGCTCTATGATACTTTCAGACTAAGATATATGAATATCTAGAAATGACTTACACTTACATAACCCTATCTTGGGGAAATTATTATTTCTAGAAGAAAATACATTTTCAAGTGGCACACAGGCAATTAACATATAACGACAGCAACTTGTGTGGTGGAAGAGCCAACATTGGCCAAAATATTTTCCATGAGGACTAGATAAAATTGGTGTTTGCTCAAGGGCCTGAGAACAAGCCAAATGACAGTTTCACTTATGATTTTTTGACTTACAATGATGTAAAAGCCATGTGCATTTAGTAGAAACCATACTTGGCATTACAAATTTTGATCTTTTCTTGAGCTAGTAATAGGTGATATGATGCCTCTCTTGTGATGCTGGGCAGTGGCATAGCCATTGAGCTATTGCTTTTTGTTAGGTACATGGTCATGAGGGTAAATAACTAATACTCTATAGTGTACTGTGTTGGCGGCATTCTTGGATATTGTGTTTTGTGTTTTCACATCCCATCATGTCTATAAAATACCCACCTGTGTCTCCTGCTTCTGGTGAGAATAGAGGAAGGCAATTGCTCTTGAGATGAAATTAAAGGCAATTGCCCAACTGTAGGCTAATGTAAGTGTCCTGAGCTACTTTAAGGTAGGTAAAGCTAAGTTATGATGCATAGGTTAGCTGTATTAGATGCATTTTCAACTGTATAATTTCACCTTACAATGAGTTTATCAGCACAGAGGAGCACCTGCATAGTGAAGTCAAGGAGCATCTGTATAGGGAAGAGAGACACAATGAAAGAAGAAATTTACAAAAGGAATATTTTTCCAGGAGAAAGAAAAACAATGCACCCTGAATCGACAATTTAGTATGCAGAAAATGGATATTACAAACTCAACAAATGATTAGATAATGTGCTAGAGGACATAAACGGGCAAGAGTGTGCACCAGAACTCAAAAAGGATTGTTGAATAAACTCATTCAAATGTAAACAGAGGTAGCTTAATGAAGTTAGCCAGGACTTTGGCAGTAGAAGCACAGGAAATACATCTATGGGAAAACTGTGATTTTCCTAATTTGTGGCAAATCCAAAATGATAAACGCACTTTTACATAGGTTCTCTCTTACTGCCAAGACTCCTCACCCAGATAAAAATAAGATATATTCAATTGTAGAGTTGGTGGAGGATATAGGAAGTTTAGGAAGTTTGACTGAATGTTGCTCCTAGATGGAAGATGAGCTTTATTCAGAGAATAGTAGTTCTATCTCTGTTACTAAACTAAAAGAGTTCATTTGCCTGCATGCATCAAAGATCAATGAAACACGAAGAGGAGCTTAAAGCAAAGAAAATAAAATATTTAAGGAAATGGTGCCAAGCTTGGAGGCACAGCTGTGCTATGTTCTAAAACCTGGCTCCCCAGTGGCTTCTGGGGGATAGCATGTGTGGCCGACCAAGGGAGTTAGGGTCATAGTCTCTCTGTATTGGTCAGCATTAGGGAAGGGGAGAGTTCATCATCGCACCTGATCCCGATGTCAGTCATGGCATTGCTCTGTCTGGTTTTGCAAATGTTGGTCAGTGGGGTTGTTCTGCTTTTCTGAGTCTGAAGCTAAAACACAACTGAGGATTAGATGTTATCTCTAGTTTGACTGAAACTCTTTCTGTAGTCAACAGACCCAAAGCTTTGTTCCTAAAATTGTTTGATACTGAACCTTATTCTCCTGAGGGCTTAATGATTAAGGGGGTGGACATGAAAAGGAGAGGGAGAGGGGTAAGTCAGGATGCTGGATGAGTCCAGTTTGACTCAAAAGGATGGAAAGGAGAAAATGTCATATTAAAGAAATGTAGTTTCTATATAGTTACATCTCCAGATACCTGATCCATTGCATTGACCCTTACTTCTTATTGCTTCTCACGGTCTGGAATGATTTTACTTATTAGATTACTTTTTATTGTAAAAGTCCCTCCACTATAGTGTATATCATTTATGAGGGCCAAGACCTTGCTTGTTTATTGATACAGTCTAGCTTGTTATAGCCCTTGGAGCAGAGTCCTTGATGCTATCACATCAAGACTGAGACCTAAGAAACAAGCCAGCTTTTGCCAGGCAATGAAGGAAGAACATTCCAGGTAAGTGACACAGAATAGAGACTAGCACACATGGCTCCAACTGGAGAAACCTCTCATTCTGAACAAGACTCATGCTGCGATTCTAAGGCTGAACAGGAAATGAATAAAACATGACAGGTGCTTCATTCCTCCAGAATGTAAGCTGAACCTTACAGAAAACTAAAGAAAACCCAGGAGTTTATGTCTGCACGTGATGAGTTTGACATCATCTGTTCTCCATCCAGGTGGCATTATTAATATAGGCAGTGAGATACACAAGTCTGGAGTTCAGGAGAGAAGTTGAAGTTGGATCTAAATTTTGAGAAGATAGATACTTCATTTAACGGCACTGTAAAAAGGGGAGAAGATAGTGGTAAAAGACAAGGCTGGAAAGGTAGGTTCAGTACAATATGTTAAAAGATTTCTAAAAGAAAGATACATTCTAAACCTTGATGATGATGACGATGAAGATGACGACTAACTTACTACTGGATCAGGGTAGATAAAAGGGTCAACGCTTAAGGGGTGGGAATAAATAGCTAAACCCATGGGCCTTCAGAGACGGCATGCTCAAGTGTAAGGCCTCCCAGATGCCTAAATATTTCCCAACTGCCTTCCCCTGAGCTCCACGTGAAATAAAAAGGAGCAACACCAGTTGAAGGCAATGGCAGCATGACCAGACAGACTTCCTGCATAGCCTGTCTCCTGTTTGGAAGGAAATTAATGAGAAACTGGTAATATACAGACACACAGCCAGTGATCTTACAGAGAATATTGTGATATTTTGATACAAGAAAAAATATATGTTTGATCTTCCTCCCTGATTCCTGATGTAGAGCTCCTGAATTTCCCCAGGGACAAGACCAAGAAAAGTCTTTTGTTATTCATACTAAGCCCCTTTCAATCATTCCTGAGTTTATGCAAATGAGATAACTCTGGAGCTTGGGAGCTGGCTGCCAGGTGAACCAACCATTGATTAGAGGGTTGGAACTTCCAGCCCTAACTGCACCCCCACCTCACCTCTGGGGATGAGAGAAGGGCTGGGGATTTAATTACCCATGGCCAGTGATTTAATCAAGCGTGCTTAGGTAATGGAACCTCCATAAAAACTCTTAAGTGGAGGAGTTTGAATGGTTTCCCAGTTGGTGAACACATAGATGTGCTGGGAGGGTGGCACACCCAGGCAGGGCATGAAAGCTTTCCACCCCTTTGCACACGTCTTTTCCATCTGGCTGTTCCCAAGTTGGATTCTTTATGATCAATTGGTGATAGTAAGTACATTGTTTCCCTGAGTTTTGTGAGGCCATTCTGGGAAATTATTGAACCTGAAGAGGGGTTTTGGGAACTCCTGATTTAATAGCTGGTTGATCAGAAGTACGGGGATGGATGGTGGGGAGGGGGCAGTGGCAAACTTGTAATTAGCATCTGAAATGGGGGCTGCTCGGTGAGACTGAGCCCTTAACCTGTGGGTCTTCACTAACTACTGGTAGTTAGTGTCAGAATTAAATTGTATCATTAGACACAGAGTTGGGGTCCAGAGAGTTAGAGAATTGGTGGTTGGTGTAGGAAAACCTCACACAGTTGGTGTCAAAGGTGTGAGCAGAGAACTAGCTTTTCCTTTAGGTGTACAAACCTGTTCTCTCAACTAGGAATGAAGAGCCATAGGGCCCTGCCACCATTTTACATGCTCCCTGCTCTGACCAGACACTTAGTGTCTGAAAGACACTAAGAGGTATGCATAAATCAGACATTGGCATTTGGGGATTTCTTTGCTTCGGCATGGGTTGCTGGCTGTACTGGGCAGCTGGGTCACCAAAAGTCTTCTGCAGTGGTAGCTGCGTCTGCAGAGTGGTGGCTGTAAAGGTCCTACTGCCACAGGGGTGCCTGCTACCATGGCCCTTTGGTAAGCCCTTTCTGCAGGCTGAATCCTTGCTCAAAGCTTTATATACAGTGTCTCATTTAAATCATATGGCAAGCATCTTCTGGTGGCAGAACCAGTAAATACACATCAAATTATGGTTATGACTTCATGATTGAACCCAAGGAGTAGATTCTAAGTGGAGGACTATAAATTTCAACTTTATAAAATGTATATGCGTCCAGTAGGCGATGCCTAATCCTGCCGCTGATTTGTAGTTTGACCCATAACCTTAGAACCTACTCAGGTTCTCTCTGAGGCTATGGAACACAGAAGTGTGCATTCGAAAGCTTCAGTGAAATAATTAATTGCAACCTTAAAGATACACAAATGTTATTTTATAGTTTTTGGCCTGCTTCCTCTTCCCATGTAGAGTAGGAAAGGAAGGCCTATTTTCCCTTCGAATAACTTGGGAGTGTAAATGAGTCCTTCTTTGACTCAGTATGCTATACCACTGAAAAAATGGTCCTGAGTATCATTTGTGAGAACTGGGTGAACAGTAATTCTGCCCAAGAACTTTCTCCTCTCCGTCTTATGTACGATAGTGTTGTTATAAAAAAAGAATTCCAGTCCTTTGCTAAATTAAGTCTCATGACAGGCAGGGCAAGAGCATCCCTTTTGCAAGTTTTTGAAGGGTTACAAAAATGTAAGAGTTTACAAGCCAGTCTCCAGGAAGATCCATGAACTCATAAACTTGCAAGTGATATTTGTTATGTCTACAGATTGTCCTTGGATGGGTCCATAGCTTTTATCTGAGTCTCAAAGATGTTCTTAATCTTAGATAACTGCTATAAAAGTTTCTAGTGGCACAACTAGCCCAAGGCATGAAAAACAGAAGCTCTATAGCTGACAGTATGGTAGTAATCCTATGGAAATGTAGTGTCAGACGAGAGTATGACATAAGTCACATGATCCATGTTTGTGATTCACATGTTTTTCTCTCTCTGATATTCTCTAAGTCTAGTCCTTTGACATTGAAAGAAATTTAGCCCTGGATCCAAAATCACTGTAAAATGTAAAATTTTAATGCAAGTCTCTCAAACAGCATTAAATGGAAAAATAATAAAAAATGAAAGTTATTTGATATTCTCTTTTTGCATCTCATATTCTTCTATCATCTCCTACACGGTATCTTTTCTGAACTATTTCTCCTTGCCCACTCCAAGCTTTCCAAAATTTGCCCCAAGTCAACCCACTTAAGCTCTAATATCTCCTTTTATGTCTTTATCTTAATTCTATGTGAGGTAGATGAATTTAATCTCTGGTTTCTTTCTTATGTCTGTGTTGCTGATCATCCTTCTCACCTCCTCCAAAAATCTAATCCAGCTGAGTCCTTAGGTGAAGGGTGGAGGATGGGGAAGTGTAGGGAAGACATAAATTTGCAAGTTAAATAATTTCTCTTTCCTCTGACAATATAAAGAAAAATATCACACTCATTTGAAATCTAAACATAACTTCAGTTTGGGGTTGTATCTCTCTTATTTAACTTGCCTAATAAAACTGTTGTCCCCTGATTAATTTGGTAAAAGGAACCATTCATACACACGCATTTACTATATAACACACAAGCACCCCATACCGATTTTCATTTTAATTGAACCAAGCATTCTCTCTAAGTGCCCAAATTGAGGGCTGGATGCTGAAAGAGCTTTAAGCCCTAGGATAATGGAAAACTGATTTGCATAAAAGCATCTCTGCACCAGTGAAAGTTGGGCACATTCTAAGTCCTTTAAGTACTCAGTCTCTTCTTTCACCATTGAAATCTGGAAAACAAACCTCCAGTGAAATGTCAGGATGGGACATGGAGTAAGGCCTTGGACAAGCACACAGAAGGATTTCACAACATTGCAGGCCAGAGTCCTAGAAGCTAATAATCCCAGGAAGAATTACTGCTGGAATCTGTCTGGGTTTCAAAAGCAAGGAGAACAACATAGATCTATCAAACCTTCAAACATCCCTGTGAAAATTTCCACCAGTAGTAAAAACAACTTGAACTTGAGAGGTCAACAAGTGGCCTTGGGGTTGCTTGATTACAAGTTTCAAGTTTCCCGTCTGGGATAGGAAATTTATCTTGCCAAAAACAATTGTTACCCATTGCAAAGAAATTCACAATCAGTCAACAGTGATATGGAGCCCCCACAGAACGAGCCTCTGCATTCATGGATGGAAGGCGCACCAGACTTGGGGCTGGCAGACAGCCTTCTTCCTGGCTCTGCCATCTGACCTTGGCCTTGAGGGTGCCTTCCAGGGCTGATGTTCTCTGACATGAACACCTTCATTATCCATGATTTGGAACCAATGTACACATGAAACTCTGTAAGCAGTAAAGTGAGCAATAAAGACAGTTCTGGCTCTGGGCCTTGCATTCATTATTAAGAGACAAGCTAGAACAGGGATGTGCCCAGAGTGCTGGGAATTCAAGGAGGCTGTGCCCCAGTGACTGACTCCTTGTCCACTTCCCTACATCCACACCTCCTGGACCTTAGTGCCTGGGGCCCTGAAGTCTGCTTGCAAACCTTTCTAGACTAGAATAGCTAAGTCTAACTAGCTATATTGGAATAATGGCCCCTGAGCTTTGTGTACAAGTTTTCGCCCCAGATACTTGGGTCTACTTTAGTCTTGGCCATCCAATGTCATCTGAGATACTGAATTTTAATGTATGAAGCCCATTGTTAATCCCTGGTGTTTTAGGGTTTCCCACCCAGGCCAAGAACATGGTGCATGCAGGCTAGAATGTCCAGTCAGACATAATTCCAGATTAAGGAAACAGGAAACAAGAAAAGTTTTGGTTTGTGTTTGTTTTTCTCTAGACTGACAGCCTACTCCATTCTTATTGATTCTGAAGTTGTAAAATATAAATGAACAATCATAATAACAGCACTAATTTATTGTACAGCCTAAACTACCTGGAGTGTTGGTCTATGTTGTTCAGTAGATCAGCCACAGAATTGCTCCTTTCTGCTTATCAGAGGATTTGATACTGATCACACTTAGCTATCTCTGCTTGAATATTTATGGGCCTGATCTCTGAATTGCAGCCTTTGAAGAAATCTTATCCTTGCAAAAAACAACTAGCAGAGGCCCTGGCTTGGGGAAGTCTTTTCTTTTATGGCCACCGCAACTGCTAAAAACCAAGGGATGATGTTTTTTCTTGTTGTAAATGTGATTAATCAAGTAAGGGCTAGAAATACTGACCTCTTTCATCACTTCAAATTCCCAGGATGCTAATCAACCAGTCATTCTCTTTCCATGTCAAACCTGCCACATATTTAAGATTTAAAAAGAAAACTTTTAAACATAACCTGTTAGTACTTAAAAGATTTCCATTTTTATAGACCTGTTCATTAATAAAGTTTCCATGCTTTGGAATATGTATTAATTGGCCATAAACCAAAGAGATCATGCCTATTTAATTAATGCCATAGCCATTGTAACATAAACTCTAAAATATTAATAGCTTTACAAAATAGAAAGGTGCTTCTTGCTCACTTAAAGTTCAAATAGGTGCTCCTACTTATTGGTTGGTTCTGTTCCAAGTAATAACTAAGGAACTCAAGTTCCTTCCATCTTGAGCCTTCTCCCTCTTCCCTATGTGTGTTCCAAGGTCGCTGGCTTGGGAGGAAGAATGCGGAGGATGGCACTTCAGTGTCTGAATGGGCCAGGTTTGCAAGCAACCTGGGCTGCCCTGTTCACATTACATTTGCTGCAACCTGGTTTTATGGCCACACTAACTTCAAAGGTGTCTGGGACGTGTAATAAAATTTTATCCAGGAAGAAGTAGAAACAGGGTTGGTAAATACTCTGAAGTATCTGCTGTAGTCCCTATGGTTGCCACATGTTGGTGACCTAAAGCCAGGTAATTTGCAAAAATGTTTGAAGATCTTCCAGGTTATAAGGTCCTGTACAGCCTAGCTTGCCAAGCATAACAATGATGGTGATGATGATGATAATGAAAGTAGGGCTGTTGATGCATCATAGTTCCTGGTGAGCCAGTGAGCTCACCACCAAAACTTGTTCAGTTACCTGCCTTTTTTAATCTGCATATAAGTGGGTGTATACGTTGGCAAAACCTTTCTTTCTTTTTTTTAAAAACATTTTATTATTTTTAGAGAGAAGGGAAGGGAAGAGAGAGAGGCAGAGAGGGAGAGAGACATCAATGAATGGTTGCCTTTTACCTGCCTCCAGCCACGGACCTAGCTAGGAAACTGGCTTGTCACCTCATTATGTGCCCTGGCTGGGGAATTGAACGAGCAACGTTTGGGTTCGCAGGCTGGCACCTTATCTGCTGTGCCATCAGCTAGGGCAGCAAACTCTTTCTTTACCATTGAAATAAATTAATGATAGGTGGTCATTAGCATGATCCTCATGTCTTCACCCAGAATGAATCCATGAGTTAAGTAGTTGTCTCCCTAGAGAGGAAATATAGTGTAGTGTCTACAAACATGGCCTGGAATTACACCTGGGTTTAAGTTGCATCATATACTAGCTGTATTGAAACTCTTTATTTGCAAGTAACTCTTTATTTCCTCCTGAAAGGGGGGAATTTATTATAAAAATATAGGGATATCTTACAAAAATTCATGGTAGGAATACAGCCAGAGTTCACAAAAGGATAGAAATTGGGAGCTTAAAGGCTATCGTAACTGTTTCTCACCTCTGCTTCTCTCTTCATAGCAGGGTTGTCCTCACTTCTCCCCATCTTACCCTTCTCCAACCATGTTATTGGAGTCTGTGTGTTTCAGCCACAAGCATGGGCCTGTAGTTTCTGAATTCCAATTGAGTCTGATCATATGTTCATTGCTGGTCCCAATCAATAACAACAAGGGAATCACAAGTCTGTCCAAAAAATAGCTTCCAGAGGCCACCTTCTGTAGATGTGGGCTCAGTTTTGGGGATAGGGGATGGGTGGGGAGGAGGAGACAGAATAAATGAGAGAGAGACTGCTAATAAATATTGTATTTCTCTGAACCTCAGATTCCTGGTCTGTAACATGCAGATAATACCACTTAACCCAAAGGGTTATTTTGAGGAAGTGAGACACTGTATATAAAGCCTAGCTTATACTTTGAATGAAGAAGTATTCAATAAATAATTAATGAACGATGTCTATGAACAAACAACTGTTTATCAGGTGCTGCAAGCATCAAGAGATAAAATAAGTAGAAGTTCTAATATGAAAGGTTATGGGTTCTAATTTTATACAATTAAATTTTTCATGCTTTAATTCTGAAAACCTGAGATTGTTATGAATAAATAATTAAAATATTAGGGTCGTGAACCCTATATAGATTTACAGCCTTACCAAATTTCACATCTGAGTTTTTAAACAGGAATTTATGCAAGTGCAAATGAGTCTATTACAGTTGGAAACTTGTTGCTAACTCACATGATTTAGTGTGGCTCATGTGATTTACTAGGTCATGCAGATGGAGGTTTTATAAAAACAATTCATTCCCAGGCCTCCAGCCTGTCACTAAGTTGCAAGTTCCTGCCCAAAGGCAGTCTTTATGGCCATGTTTATTACCCTGATCTTCCATGCCAGCAAAACAGATCTCAAGGCAAACCCTATTTGGCTAACACTGTAGATGGCCCATGTTTCAATGGCTGTCATCCCACAGCCTCTTCCCTCTCCACTGCCGCAAACCAGACTGCCCTCTGCAAAAAGAATCAGCTTCAGGTGATTCAGCTGGGCAGTCCTGGCCCTTTACAATCGAACCCCAGAATATTTTCAATTCTATTTCTCATTATTCCTCACTCAACCCTATTAACCTCCTTTGCATTTTCTAAACATCCTTCCATATTTAGACTTGATTTTCTGCTCCTGCTTAACTCTGACTGGAATAACCTACCTACTTCTCTCTGTACCTTGTCTCAACTCTTCTCATCTGCCCAGAGACTCATTGCAGCTGTTTTGTATTCGTTGTTAAACTACTAAAATATTGACACTAAAAAGTCATTGTGGGAATGAAAATTTCATTAAACATTCATTGGTAGGTTAAGATTTAAATAAAATTCTGTATGCCAATAACAGAATCCTGGTATATTTTGCGAGAGGGTACAAGTCAATAAGACTTGGAAATGCTACTTCTGAAAGTGAATTACAAAGAAAAGTAGATTGTTGTTTGATTTTTCAATTGCAACATCTGGTAGTTAGTAGAGCAATGTTCACTAACAATCTAGACAAAATGATTATAATCTAAGAATTCTACACTTATGAATGTTAAGTGAGTACAAAATAATTTTTAGTCATGCATTGATTAAAAAGGCATACCGCCTGCATTGATCACGCTTGGTTGGAGTTGATAGAAACTCAGCTCATCTACTTCCATACCAATTAATAGACTACAGATATAGATCAATGATGTAATCAGACTCTGTTTCACCATGTCTTGGTTTAAACTTTTGTACCTGGAAGCAGAAGGCCACCAACTGCTTGAGACTCATTCTGTGAGTTTGAAAATATTTGAATACAAAGTGAATCTCTCTGATGGATCTGTAAGAAATAGCCCAGGGTTAACATCATCTGCCTTTACCTGGGGAGGAGAATTGGGTGCAATCAGTCTTGCCCAAAGCAAAGAATGTCTTTGCCACAGGAAAGGGGGGATCTGTAACTAGAGAAAGGGAAAAGGGATACTGAATAAGCAAAAGCCACAGTGGTCCACTGTACAGCTAAAGTACAATTACTAAGAAAATTACTATAGAAGTAGTCAAGGCAGATGAATATTAAATAACACCAAAATAAAATAATGTGCAAAAGGAAATGGCAATAAACAATTCCTCTATTAAAATTTATAGTTAATTTTAGTAGGTTATGGTAAAATGTGATTGAGAACTAAGAAAAGGATGCTTGATGAGGAACAGACATACATAAGAAAAATCCTATTTGTATCTTTGAAATAACTTGTAATTTCTCTCAAGAAAAATTAACTTTTGTAGGGAGGAGAGCTCATAAAA
The DNA here is from genome assembly GCA_004026585.1 of Noctilio leporinus. NCBI lineage: Eukaryota > Metazoa > Chordata > Mammalia > Chiroptera > Noctilionidae > Noctilio > Noctilio leporinus. The sequence continues at coordinate 120,975 of PVIW01002123.1, forward strand.
TGGCAAAATAAAAAAGCATATTCCAGTTTCATTTTAGTTAGAGCAGGAAAAATGGGAGGAAAGCCAATGCACACAAATAATCTACTTTTGTCTGGGACTATAATATATTTTATAGCAATAAAGAAATATATGTTTATATGACTAAAGGTAACTATTATCTGAAAAATATATAGTGTAACTCCTATATTAAATAATAGAGGAAAGCCCTGGCTGGCATGGCTCAATGTATTGAGCACTGGTTTATAAATCAAAGGGTTGCTGGTTCGATCCCCAGTCAGGGCACATGCCTGGGTTGTGGGCCAGGTCCCCAGTTGGGGACTAATGAAAGACAACCATACATTGATGTTTCTCTACCTCTCTTTACCCCTCCCCTCCCCTCTCTATAAAAGTAAATAAATAAACTCTTAAAATAAATAAATAAATAATCTAGGAAAAAGGGATTAAAAACTTTACCAAACTAGCAAGAAGAAGAAAATACAGAAAGTGGAATTGGAGATAAAATGTAATAAATGGTGTCTGTTACATATGTTGGAAGTAACATAACTAAGTATATCAATTAAACAATAAATTTAATAACAAAAGGTTTTAACTTTGTGTAAAAATAAAAATCTAGCTATTAAGCTTTTATAAGAAACCAAAGGAAATAAAAATGCTCAAGAAATGTTTTTTTTAATATTTTATTTATTATTTTTAGAGAGAGGGGAAGGGAAAGAGAGGAAGAGAGGTAGAGAGACATCAATGTATGGTTGCCTCTCACCTGCCTCCAGCTGGGGACCTGGCTGGAGACCTGGCTTGCAATCTGGTTATGTGCCCTGGCTGGGAATCGAACCAGCGACCTTTGGGTTTGCAGGCTGGTACCTATCCACTGAGCCACCAGCCAGAGCAAGAAATGTTTTTTAAAATACTTAAGTAACGTGAATGGGAGATAACCAATCAAAGTAAGTTTTTTATTATAATAAGCAACTGATATTGGTGTATCAGTGAATACCAGCTTCCTGTTAACCCTGTCAAAGAAATGCTGAGAAATGTATAAGACACATGAAAACCAAGCAACAACAGGAAATAAATTATCAAACAAAGTAGATTTCAGAGCAAAACATTCAGTAAGGCAAAAAAGGATATTTTGAATGATAAAGAGAAGATGTAACTGCCACAACCCTTATGTACTAAATAGAACAACAGTGAACTCCATAAAACTCTTTAAAATAGAAGGAGAAATTTTATAAAACCACAATTCAAACAATTTTTGGAATTTTCCAATTTGGGGCTATGTGGTTATTATGAATAAACCTACTATGGAAATTCAAGTAAATATATTTGTGAACATATGTTTTTATTTATCATGGATAAATACAGAGAAGTGGAATTACTGGGTCATAGGATAAGTGTACATTTAACTCATAAGAAATTATCAAACTGGTTTCCAAAGTGATTGTATATTTTGTATTTCCACCAACAACAATGAGTTCCAGTTGTTTTACTTCTTTATCAACACTTGCTATAGTCAGTGGTTTTAATTTTAGCCATTCTAGTGAATGTAGTAATAACATAGGATTAAAAAAAATTGAATGAGATAATATTTTAATGTACAGTATTTAGTCCAATCTCTGACAATAAAAGCATACCATAAATATTAGCTATTAGCATTATGTAGCAGGAAAAGGGTTATTACAGGCTTACAATAAAAGAAATGGCTATAGATTTTTTTTTAAGATAATTCAGGAGAAATGTGAATCAATGAAACAAATAGTTTATAGAAAAATTATAAAAAGATTTTGCAATAAAAATGTAAAAAGATTCTCACCCTCACTCGTTGTTTGGAACGTAAAAACTAAGACAATAATGAAGTATTAATGTTTCCCATTTAATTTACAAAAATAGTGTGAATGATAGCATCGGTGTTTTGTGAGTATAGAAAGAGGGACATTTTTGTATATCATTGATGAGAATGTAAATTGCTATCACTTTGGGGAAGGTAATTGGGCAGTATCTGTTAAAATTTTAAATGTGGATATATTTCAAATTGGCATGTCCACCCCTAGGGTTTTTTCATCAATAAAAACATGAGGACATGATAATGTACTTAATCATAGAAATGATGAAAAATCTCCTAGATAGTCATTAATGGTAGAATGAAGGAATAAATTATATCCAATCTTACTAAGGAACATTATGCAACTATTAAAGGAGAGAGGTAGGTTTATATAAATTGTCTGAAGAAATTTCACATATTTATATATTGTTAAGCTTGTCATGAAACAATATTTATGGAATGATTTCATTAGCAGGAGTGACCTTCATGGACCACAGAATCAAAAATTGCCTCTATTTTTTAATTACTGAACTTACTGATGCTGAAAACTGAATCCTATTCAATGCAACTTTTCTACCCACTCTGTTCTTGTCTTTTTTTAGTCTGGGTGTGTTTAAGGAGACACAGACCCTGAAGTGTGTGAGGTGGTCAAGCCTGGGACAATTAATTGGTCCTTGGTCTTCATTTGCTGCTGTGTCATTAGTCTCTCAGGTCTGCCAGCGCCTGATGCCACATTGATTGTAGCACAAGGGACAACAGTCTGCTGCTCAGCAAGGAGCACTAGGGGCATAAAAACTGGGCATGCGCCGCACTTCTGCTGCATACTGCTTTTCCTGTGAGCTAGTTACTGATGCACAAGGAGTGAGGTGTGACAAACGCAAGCAGGAAGCAGGAGCTGAGCAGAGATTTGACAGCTATTTCTTGTGGAAATAGCCTTCAAAAATTAGAGTTAAGGTGACCAAGTGCTATGGACTGAACATGTGTGCCCTCCCTGGAATGCCATCAAATTCGTGTGTTGATCCTAACCCCCAGTGTGATGATATTTGGAGCTGGGGATTTGGGGGAGACATGAGAATGGAGCCCTTATGATGGCGTTAGTGCCTTTATAAGAAGAGACACCCAAGAGCTTGCTCCTTTCTCTCTCGCCACGAGAGGATACAATAAGAAGATAGCCATCTGTTAGGCAGGAAGAGGGCCTTCTCCAAGGACTCAACCATGCTGGCACCTGATCCTAGACTTCCAGCCTCCAGAAGCATAGGAAACCAGTGTTTATTGTTGCAGCCACCCCCTCCGTGGTATATTTGCAGTAGAAGCCTGAAGGGACTAAGAGACGAATCCAATCAGGAATTGAAGGGCTAAGAACCTTGAGGGAACAAAAGTGTAGAGAGATGAGTGCTTGAGGCATTTGTCAAGTCTTAAATGGCCTCAAACAGAAAGAAGCTGACAGAATGTAAGAAGCCTAGAGTTCAGGGTCCTCTAAGGAGGAAAGACACTACTAGACACTACCAGCTTCTCAGTAGGTACCCAAAGGGCCGTACTCTGGAAATAAGGGTGAACTAGAAACAGCTCAGCTCTTCATTAAAGGATGAAATTAGAAAGTCCTTGTCTTTTTGGCTTTCTTCTAGCCCAATAATTTGTATCTTTTCTGTTGGTAAAATTAACTTTGAAAGTGTTCTTCCAAGGTTATTGTCCAGCCTTCATAGATAAGAACCATATTCTTTTGGTTCTCCTTTCACTTTCATTGTAATAACTTGACCCTTTGAATAACCAGTGTCAAAGGCGAGTTTGAAAAGGATTCCAGTTTCAAAGAGGAATAAATTAAATGCACAAAATATAAATCTATATGCATTTGATGGAGAAGATTAAACTTTCTAGGCAAAACTATTGGTGAAATAAAAATAACAAATGTGAGGTGTCTTAATCAGTGCCTAGCATTCAGTAGAACTGCAATAAATGTTAACTCTTATAATTCCCTCTTTAAAGATTGTGAGACTTGACATAAGAAGTGTTCCTTCCAAGCTCAACCAAGTGTATGTTTGGAAAGACAGGACACTATAGTAAACTCTAAAGTTTTCACTTTTATAGCTACTATTTGTTACATTGTGATCATTTATGGTCACTGTTTTTCTGAAACCAGAACCTTTGAAGTTACAATACAGATGAAGTTTAGTAAAAGAATCAGAGAGGCTTAGAATAGAGGTCCCTCATTCTCACTTTAGCCTCCCCAAGACCTTAGGGGTTTTAGTAAGTAAAGCTGATGGTTGAAAAGCTATTTTTGGCATTAAAGCTTTGCAGAAATGAAAAGTTTGTCACATCAACAAAAATAAAAGGTCAGGTTTCTTCAGGCTGAAATAATAACAATGGTGTGTCGACACTGCTTACTTCATGCTCATTAGTAGCTTTGATCACTTGTTGATGACATTATTGGCATTTCTAGAATAAAATTGAGGAGTGACATGTTTTTACAGAGACATATTTGTTGGTTTTGTTCCCACAGAACATGTCCAGAACAGGCACGATCCTGGACACAAGCATAGCCCAACATCTGGAGTTAGGCCACTAACTGCTGAGTTAACTTTTCCCTCATTATTATAATTGGTGCCACAACCATAACAATGACTTGTGTGGTTATGAAATTCATAATACTAAATAAAAATGACATTATTGATAGTTACACAAACTGTCCCAGCACTGATTGAATAGGTGAACTTTTTCTTAATAAATACTGTTTACTTGGGAGACACACATTTTTAAAAGATTTTATTAATTATTTTTAGAGTGAGGAGAAGGGAGAGAGGCAGAGAGGGTGAGATACATCAATGTATGGTTGCCTTCCACCTCCCTCCAGCTACAGACCTGGCTGGAGATCTGGCTTGCAACCTGGTTATGTACCCTGATTGGGGAATTGAACCAGTGAACTTTTGGTTCGCAGGCTGGTGCCTTATCCACTGCGCCACCAGCCAGGGCTAAGGGAGACACACATCTTTAAAACAGGGAATTCAGAGATGGGAGAACAGGTCTTGGGAGATCAAGGTTTGGGAAATCGCCCATTTGCAGCATAGACCAACACCTTTAGTGGTGGGAGTGCAAAGAGGAAAGATGTACTAGGCCACACTTGGAGGGTGAGGTGGCATATGAAGTAGGCCCTGGAGAATACCTATGATTTGGACATTGGCATGAAGAAGTGCTCCAGGAGGAGTTAACTGCATGCACAGATGCAGGGAGGAGCAAGGTGGACCACCTACAGGGAGAACTAGAGGGGCAACCCTCATTTTCAGAGTAGGAGAGGCTACCTCAATGCATTCCTGGTGCTCCTGCCTCAAAGAAAAAATTCTATGGCATTCACTCTTCAATCTACTCTTTCACTATGAATCTAAATTACAGACATTACCCTGGCTTGGTGGCTCAGTGGATGGGCACCGACCTGCGAACCTAAAGGTCACTGGTTTGATTCCCAGTCAGGGCACATAGCCAGGTTGCAAGCCAGGTCTCCAGCCAGGTCCTTAGCTGGAGGCAGGTGAAAGGCAACCATACATTGATGCTTCTCTCCCTTTCTTCCTCCTTCCCTTCCCCTCTCTCTGAAAATAATAAATCTTTTAAGAAAATAAATTGCAGACACTTGACAGTTAGGAGACTGTTAATGCCAAAGCAAGTAAAATAGCATATTTCCTATTTTGTATCTTAAGCCTATTTCTAAGACATCTACTACTTTGGGCTGTTAATAATAAAAGCTATACCAACAAAAATGAAAGAAAGAAAAATACATACTTACCTTGTTTGTATGCTACTCATCTGTCACACACTCACACACACACACACACACACACACACAAAATTTGTTAGCCTTCAAACACCCCATCACAAGCACTGAAGTTTATATTTGCTCCAAAAAATAAACAAGTTTTAATCCCAATGCGATCAATAAAATTGGGTTACATGTATCCAGTGTTAAGTTTTGGTTTAAGTCATTCTTCCTAAGCTTTGATACTATCCGAAAATCCAAGTAACTGTTTCAAGCATGTAAAGAGATCACTGTCTTGTGCATAATCTTTAAGCATAGAAAACTTGCACTTTGTTCCCTTCCGGCAACCAAAGGGCTTAGAGTCAAAAGTCCTTTCATGCTCCTCTTTTCTGCTTTACCAATCTTGGCATTTGGGTGGTTGGGCCTGTTGGGGCTCATCATTACTGGCCCCGTGAGTCAGACAGAGCCCAGGAGCACATCTATTTTAGGCTCCCCAAGGAGCCAAGACTGCCTGGAGAAGGCTACATGGTGAGGGATCCCAGACACCGTCAGGGCAGAGGCACCCATGCGCATGTCTGCATAGTGTTGCACGAACTATGTAGTGAGTTGAGAGTTCCCAAGCCTGGCATGGATTATTAAATGAGATTCAAATGTGAGGCACACACATAGAAAAGTTTAATCCAAATCTAGATTTCCTATACCAAATAATCCCTCTTAATGCCCTGGTACCATGATGGAGTATTAGTGTAATTAAACCCAAATACATTGTACAATAGCATTCACTTTCTTCTTAGAAATTACTAAATCAATCCAAGTCTGCCAGGGTGACACCTCTACACAATAGAGGGCTCAAACCGGTGTTTACAGAACTCTGGCTTTCTGGTTCATGTGTGTCATCTAACTAGGTAGCATTCTTTGTTTTGGCTAAAATGCTCCATCAGAGACATGATACTTGGCCCATAAGCTACATACTAGATGACGGTGATCCAGAATTGTTTCATCTCTGACCTTTGTGTTGTATCCATTTCTCTTGTCAGTTCTCCTTCTTCCTCAATTCTCTGTGCCCTCACACCCTTCCCATTATATCTGCAACCATTATTTGTTTTCTCTTTTCTTTGTTTATCTTTATTAGATTTTTTCCATTACCATTTAGTTCCCCAATACTCCCCTCCCCGCAGCAGTCACCATACTGTTGTCCATGTCCTTGAGTTTTTTAAAATTTTTGCTCAATCCCTCCACCCCCAACCTCTCTGTGTGCCCCATCCCTACTAGACTCATAGATCCCCATCTATGAGTCTGTCCCCATTTTCCTTGTTAGTTCAGTTTGTTCATTAGATTCCACATATGAGTGAAACCCTATGGTATTTGTCTTTCTCCAACTGGTTTCTTTCACTTAGTCTAATGTTTTCCAGGTTTACCCATACAGTGGCAGAGGGTAAAATTTTCTTCTTTTTTTTTATGGCATGTAGCATTCCATTGTGTAAATGTCACATAGATGTTTTGTCCACTCATCTACTGATGGGTATTTGGGCTACTTCCATATCTTGGTGGTTGTAAATAACACTGCAATAAACATTATATTTGCAACCATCATTGAGAGAGAAAGCGAGAAGAAGAAGAAGAAGAAGAAGAAGAAGAAGAAGAAGAAGAAGAAGAAGAAGAAGAAGAAGAAGAAGTTGCTGTTATTCATACCAAAAATCAGAGAATAGTGGTCACTGGGCAACCAACTTTTCCAGTTAACTTAGGATTAAATGGGTCCTTTTAGGTTTTTACATCTTAATAAAAATGAATTAATCCCCCTTTTTATTGTTTATACCTTGAAATTTTTGGAAGGCATTAAACTGACCAGGAACCCTCACCTTGCAGAGCTGTAACTATTGGGTAAACAAGAAAGGATATTGGCAGAAAGAACCTCACTGAGTCCAGCCTTACTATGTAATTTTTTCTTACCAAGTTTGATATTTTCTGATTTTGTTGGTGTTTTCTTTCTCTAACAAGTCCAATACTGCAAAAATAACTAAATAAGAGCTTCTGGGTGTTGACCCTTTAGCTGACTGAATATTAGGTCAGTGGTCTCCCCTGGTTTACTTACCATAGAGCTCTGGCCTGTTCCAAAGTTCCTTTTAATGCAGCCCCAGGATGTTTTATTGAATGTGTGCAGGGTGCAAAACCGTGAATAAGAGCTAACATTTGGATGACAGCCCACACTGTAAAGATTGCAACAAGCTGAAAACATGAGCTGAAATGAACAAAATTACTGTTAGGACCTGTGATTAGATCAAAAATCCCAATCTTAGTGCCTTTTGATCGGCATGAACTTTCTATGCTAGCTAGCTCCAGTGCTAAGCAGTCGATCATCTCTATCAATGTAGTCTCAATGTCTTTGTGCAACACGAGGCTTGATAAAAGCTGGAAAATAAGAGAGGAAACAAAAATAAGGCTGCTGATTGTGATCATTACTATTTGATCATAAGGAATGGTTTTCTCCCTCAAAGGGAAGACTGTTCTTCATTTCATTAGAAATCCCACCACCGAAGGGATGCTGAGTATCTCCAAGGAACGGAGTTTCAATTCTTGGCATCATCACTGATTTATTATAAAAACAGGTAACCTTAAGGCCCCTCCCAGCAATAGAGTTACGTAATTTCATGTGTTCTGTATTTACCAGGTGTTTTAGAAGGCTCCCCATTCAACTTCAACACTTCTCCAGACTTGTAAGAAACTCTGATCCTCCCTTCATTTCTGTCACACACATGTTGTTCAAGCAAAGGTTTTTGAAGATCTGTGCCAGGGCATCTTGACTGAGGAAGAGCTCAATTTGGACATGTCTGTTGAATTATACAGCTTCTACTGGGGGTCCTGTGTATGCTCAAATCAGACAAATGTCCTAAATATCATAAGGTGCTGGGGATATTTAAATCACTCTCTGGGCACATCACTGATTTGCATGTGGCCTTGGAGCCTCGTGAAGAGACCCTTGAGCCTAATTACCACTGACTATAACTATATGCATGTCTGTTAAGCATATATTCTATATTCATGTCTATATTCATATCCATTACTGAAGTTCAAAGGAAAATGCTTCTCCAGGAAAACAATATTAGACAGACTGTCAGCAGGATAGGCTAAAGGATGGGACAGGAGGAAGCAGAGATTCAGAGAGCAGTATGAGGTTGTCTTGAAATCCACTTTGGCCCCTAGGAACATGTTTGCTCTGAGAAGCGGTGACGCATAATAACTAAGTCCATACAGGCCCCTGCCATTCTGTAGGGGAACTGCGCCCTTCCAAGGGGGTGATAAATCTAAAAGAATCATGTCGAGAGAAGTCCTAGACACTCATCTATATCTTCTTCTGCCACTACCACCAAGAGAGTTAGACTCCAGAGTCTCCAAGAGGAGGGAGAAATATAGAGATAGGTATTGGGTTGTCCAAAAAGTCCATATGGGTTTTTTTTTTTTTTTTTCCGTAAAATAGAAGACACATTTTTCATTTTTGCTAATAACTATTGATTTGGAAATTTGAGTATGCTGGCTATCTTCTATGCAGTATAACATTGTTTATTCTCAATCAATGTCTCAATTTAATCTATCAACTTCAGTTGGTCTACTTGAATCTCCAGCATGAAACTTTGCAAACCACTTTTGACATATTCAGTCATAGCACTTGCTCCATACATTGAACAAATCTTTTCTTTTTTGCGTTTCAGTTGCGTTTTTACCTTTCTTGAGATAATAAAGCATAATATGCTGAAAATGTTGCACATTTTCTTTCATCTTCAATATTAAAATGGCTACACAAAAATCCATTGATTTTGATGTTTTTTTTTTTTTTTTAATGCACGCTGATATGACAACTGCCACAACACAAATTAACAAAATTGTTTCACATGAAGTTAAAGACAACTAAGCCCTACTAAAGCCATCTTCCAGGAAAAAACCCCAACTTTTTGGCCCAACCCAATAGAAATAGCAAAGAGTTTCAAGCAGCACTGGCTGAGAAAGCAGCGACCCTGAGGGCTTAGGAAGTTACAGTGATCAGTGCCATTAAGTGGGGATCTGAACAGAGTTGCAATAGTGCTGGGGACTGGCACAGGTGGCCCCAGCCCTAATGAGCAGAAGGCCACAGAGAAGCCTCTCTGCTGGGCCGACTCCTGAATATGCACAGACTTGGGGTGAGCTGAGGTCCTGGCATTTGCTAGGTGGAGGAAGATAGATCTAGCAAACTGAAGGCCAGTGGTGTACTTACCTGCAACATGAGATGGGTAGGGAAATACCCTGGGGACAGTTACGCAACTTCTGTTTTAATAGAACCTGATGTAGTACCTAACAGACTCAGACTCTCTGTGTGCGCAGGTGCACATGTGTGTCCTATGATAATTCATAGACAACTAAAGTTCACTGACTATTCAGCCTCTACCATTAGCCACCTTGGAGTTACACCAGTATTTTGCACTGACCCTTTGAAACCCAGACCTTTGAAAATTCAGGTAAGTGCAATTTAACCATTGTTTTTTTTTTTTTTTTTTTTTTTTTTAAATTTTATTGTTGTTGTATTACATCCATCCCCTTTTTGCTCCCCTCTGTCCCCCCACCCACCCATTCCCCCCAAAGTCAATCCCACCTGTTGTCCATGTCCATGGTTCCTTTATACTAGGTTCTTGTCTAAGCTGCTCCCCATAACCATTGTTTATTCAGCAATTATTTTGTGCCCAGACTGTTCAGTAGGAATATAGAGGAAGTATTGAAATGGTCATTGTTACTATTAATTGAAGATTTACTCTGTGCCCGGTATTTCATATTCACAACTGCTTTGTGAACTAAGTACTATTATCATCACTCTCATTTTATAGATAAGAAAATGGAGGTTCAGAATGATCAAGCACAGCATCCAGAATCATGTAGCTGGTGAGTGACAAGGATGGGATTCAAACCCTGGTGTAGCTGGCTGCAAAGACAAAGCTCTTAGCTGCCATGCAAATAACTTGAAATTTATCAGGGCAAAAGAATCCAAGGCTACAGCCTGAAATGGTGATGTTGATGTCCAGCCCTTATTTTACTACGCAAATTAAAGTGTTAAATAACATGCTGATTGATGGAGCGCAAGTCTCAAAACCTGCAGGGTCATGTCTGTTTAAAAAAAATAAATAAAAGATGTATGCCTGAAAAGCAAAACGGTGTCTCTCCTGTCCACATCACTTAGATCCTGCTTATTTGGTCTCCTCTTCTACCCTTTGTGAGCCAGTCTTTGGGATTTGAAACCAAGCTACAAATGCAAGCTAAGGAGAATGAAATCCACCTGCCCTGAGAAGCTCGTATATTCCTGATAACAAGGGCCTGCGGGGAGAAACACCTGGGTTTCACAGCCCAGTGAATGGACTGACTGATGACACAGATAACATCCAGTGCAATAAAACATGGTACAGGCTGAAGCTCTAACCTGTGAATCCACAAAGGAAACAAATGACGTCTCTTTGCAGGAAGGCTCAGCGGGGATTTGCGGCTGAATATGAGCTGAGGGGAGGAGCGGAGTTGTTAAATCTTGTGAGAAGGGGGTAAAAACAAATTGAAGCGCTAAGGAGCTGAGGAGAAACTCTCTTTACTGGGGAGAGTCTGTTAATCTCACCAACTGTGCATATGGAAAAATACTTTCAAAACCCCGGGAAGAAAGATAACCCAAGCTCTCCTGAGAGCCTCAGGATTCCTCCAGAAAGCGGATGATTTTTGTCCCACTGAGAAATGAGAGCATCAACAAAGGAAAATCTTTTTTGCCCCATCATAGAGATGGGTGGGAACCTCTACAAAATCAATGCGGAAGCCGGGGGACATGCTCGTTACAGCTGAGAGACCTTCCAGCCCAGGGCGGGGAGGAGCTGAAGAGGCAGGGTCAGGCGTGCGGCGGGGATGCCGAATGGGCCAGATGGACAAGTCACACTGCACACAAAGAGCCCACCCTGCCCCCCTGGGCCACCCGCCTGACCTCCAAACAAATTCCCAAGGCACAAATTTGTTCCCTCTTATCAGCTGCTTAGCTCAGCAGCTGCTGCCACGGATTTCTGTTTTCTCATCTTGCCTTTTTTGAACAGTTGCCTTTTTGTCTAACTGTTGTGCGAGGAAGGAGGAGGCCAAGGGGCCAGGAGCGGAGTGGAGGGCGGAGTGGTGGCCGTCAGAGAGCACAGTGCCTGAATAGAGAGCTTCAAAAGGGGCAGAAAATAGATTTTAAAAAATAACCCCTGAGAAATGTGGAGGCCTGGAAGAGCTGGTTCTTCATTCTCTCCCTGGTCACTCTGATCAAGGACATTGTCTTCTTGGAATTTCCTTTTGCGGGATGGAAGTGGGGGCATGTATGAAATGGATTATAAATTATTGGTGTCTAAGTCAGCCACAAAAATAAGGGCTGGTTCTTAGGCCAGGCTGGGAAGAAAAGCCAGCCTGTTGAGGATTAGTGCAGATCTAAATGGGAGTCAGGAAGGGAGTCTGATGAGAAAGTAATGCAATATGTTGTATTCTTCTTTCTGGAAGCAATTATGTTTGGGAAAACAACTACTTGAGTAGAGGGCTGAATGAGTTTATAAACAAAGATTTCAAAGCGTTTTTGTGACAACATTAGCAGGGATAACTGAGTCTATTAGAAATGTGGTTACTTCAAAGATATACTTTTCTTGTTTAAATTGGGTATTAAAAAATTATGGCAATGCAACAGAAGAATTGTGACATTGAATGCCATGCACCAGTAAAATAAGAAACACGATTTTTTTTCATGCTACCCAACAAAATTACTGTCTCACTTCTCCTTGTGGCATTTCCAGAACGCCAGAGAACTATTTATTCCCATTTAATGGGATGGGGGAGGGTGGCAGGGAAGTGGGACAAGGGATAAGGAGAGAAGAAAGATGTGCTACCACTGAAACAGCTCCAAAGGAAGGGGGTCAAAGAGATCCAATGCAAAGGCTTTGTGGCCCCACGGACTCCTCCACCTCTTTTTCTATCTCAGGCCCCTTTATGCCACTTTGTCCCTTCCCTATTCAGGTAAATCAGATTCAGTTCAGTGGCGTTTATTGAACACAGCCCTGTGCTAGGTGCCGTGGAGGATGCAAGGCTGAAGACTTGCAATGAAGATGATGATTGAAGATCAGGTAACTGCTGTAGTACACCTGGTGCTCACCCTGCACCAGGCCTGGCTGAGCACTTCCCAGATATGAGTCCTTAGGGTCCTGCGGACTGCATGGTGTCCAGAGCTTGGGTTTCAATCCCAGCCCACTTCAGATGAGGCGTTTTTTGTTTTGTTTTGTTTTTTGCTTGTTTTTTATTTTATTTTATTTTTACTTCTCCAGGTTTTGTTTCCTCATCTCTAAAATAGGAATACTAATAACAACCTAGCCCTGGTTGGTGGCACAGTGGGTAAGGTACCAGCCTATAAACCCAAAGGTCGCTGGTTCAATTCCCAGTCAGGGCACATAACCAGATTGCAAGCCAGGTCTCCAGCCAGGTCCTTAGCTGGAGGCAGGTGAAAGGCAACCCACACATTGATGTCTCTCTCCCTCTCTGCCTTTCTCCCTTCCCCTCTCTCTAAAAATAATAAATACAAATTTAAAAAAAATTGTAACAACCTATATCAAGTAGGGTCCAGGTAAGAAAACCCGGCCACATTAGGTATATTTCAAGAAAATGTAATTAAAAAATGGTTTTGCTAGGGGGTGGAGTGAGAAAGGAGTGCTGAGACAACCGCAGATAGTGACTAGAGGAAGCAGCTCCCACCTCTAAGGCAGGAAGAACAAAGGGAAGGGTTGGAACCATCAGAACCAGGACATGTGGAGGAAGAGACCCACTGCTAAAATTTATTCTAAGGAAGAATGTACTTTATTTGTGGGGCCTGGGAAGGCTGGTTCTAGCATATGAAGGAAGCTGGGACCAGCAGCTGATGGTGAGTGAAGGAGGACTGTGGCTGGGTCCCAGGGAATATTAAAAGGAAATTAAATCAAGCAAACAGAAATCATAGACTCTCTCCTCTCCAGTCTTCAGTCTCCCTTTAGTGCCCCCTATTGGCAGAAATTAACTGGAAGCCACCTGCCAAAGAACGTGTTTGCAGAGTCCAAGCTCCAACCGTAAACCAGAGTATAGCGAAGTATATCTGGAGCTGAGAGAAGTAGCTTAACAACCAGGTTGGTATTTCATAAAAATGTTATGAGATTAAATGAGTTAATATTTATAGCACCCTAGAATAACACCTGGTATGTGGTAAGTACATTATAATGCACTTTTAAAAAACAAACAGAGAATAAACTCAAGATGGATAAAGGACTAAACATAAGCAGTATCGCCATAACGGTTCTGGAGGAAAATATAGGCGGTAAAATTTTAGATATCCTACACATAAATATGTTTACTGATACTTCTCCTAGGGCAAAGGAAATAAAAGAACAAATGGGACTATATCAAACTGAAAATTTTAGCTAAAGAAAACACCAGCAAAATCAAAAGGGAACCAACTGTATGGGAAAACATATTTGCCAATGATACCTCAGACAAGGGTTTGATCTCCAAAACATATAAAGAACTTACGTGCCTCAACACCAGGGAGACAGACAGCCCAATTAAAAAATGGCCAAATGACCCGAACAGACTATTCTCTGAGGAAAACATACAAAGGGCCCAAAGGCATATGAAAGAATGCTCAACATCACTAGCCATCAGAGAGATGCAAATAAAAACCACAATAAGTTACCACCTCACACCTGTCAAAATGGCAATCAACAAATCAACAAACAACAAGTGTTGGCGAGGATGTGGGGCAAAGGGAACCCTGATGCATTGCTGGTGGGAATGCAGACTGGTGCAGCCACTATGGAAAACAGTATGGGGTTACCTTACAAAACTAAAAATGGAACTGCCTTTTGATCCAGCAATTCCACCACTAGGACTATACCCGAAGAACCATGAAACACCAATTCATAAGAACCTATGTACCCCTATGTTCATGGCAGTGCTATTTATAATAGGCAAGTGCTGGAAACACCCTAAGTACCCATTAGTGGATGATTGGATCAAAAAACTTTGGTACATTTACACAACGGAATACTACACAGCAGAAAGAAAGAAGGAATTCCTACCCTTTGCAACAATGTGGATGGAACTGGAAAGTATTATGCTTAGTGAAATAAGCCAGTCAGTGAAAGATAAATACCATATGATCTTACCCATTTCAGGACACTAATGAACAAAACAAACAAGCAAAACAGAACCAGATACATGAATACAATGAATAGAACTTCAGTGGGCAGAGGGGAGGAGGGGGTGGGAGGGGGAATGAAGAAGCAAAGAAGGGAGCAGTTTAGTCAAGGAATTAGCATGGAAGAACCATGGAGATAGACAATAATTGAGATTGACTTTGGAGGGGAGTGGGGGAGTGGGGATAGGGAGAGAGGGGAAGCGGGAGGGGAAATGGGATAGATGTAATGCAACAACAATAAAATTAAATAAAAACAAAATGAACAGATACATTAACTCACCAAGAACCCATGTGGGAAGTAAATGGGAATCCCAGTTTTATCTGCAAAGATAATAGGGCTTCAAGAGGTCATATAAAATGTCCAAGGTCACACAAGCTCATCACTGGTGAAGTCATGACTGCCTGAACCCAACGCTGTTATTTTAACCTCTGAGAGCCCCTTTGAGGCTCAGAGAAAACAGGCACGTAGATAAATCACTGCACAGAGAGACAGACTGTGAAAGTGCAATAGGAGAGGCACAAATCACAGAGCTTGGGAGCTTGGGAGCACGCGTGAGGGAGGGCAGCTGCCGCAGGTGGGGGAATCTGAACAGACTTGCTGGAAGATGTGGTGTTTGAGGGGAGTTGTGAAGGAGGGACAGGACTTCAGCTGGCAAATGCCAGGAGCAGAGGAAATAGCATGAGCGAAGGCCAGAGTGCAGAGTATGTATTCAGAGTGGTGAGTATGTGGACAAGGAGGAAATAGTGTTCCTCACCACTGTCCTTTGGTGTAGAAAAATAATAAAGTTAAGTATCTCCAAATATTACTAATAGCAATGTGAATTAAAGTTATTTTAGGGAAGCCATGAATATAAATGTTGTATATAATATACATTTATGAAGCAATAGGATTAGCCAAAACATGATGAATTTTTAAACCCATATGAAGGGGCATTACAATATACTTACAAAAACCAAAGTCTTATTCGAAGATGGTAAAATTCTAAGTTAAAGCTATTTGATACCTTTTAACAATGTATCAAATTTGGTTTTAATTAAGTCTAACCTTAGGAGGTTACACTCCAATTTGATTCATATCAATTTTTTAATTCAACAGAGTGTGTGCACTCTGGGTCCCAGGCACTGTCCCAGGTCCTGGAGATGCATTGACTTGGAAATGGTGGTTTTAGTCCTCAAGGAGAGATAGATATGCAAATCTCTGTCATCAGAATTAAAAAGCAAAGGTACCCATTGGACTGGAACCTGGAAGCTCTGGCCAGAGAGAATGGGAATGGATTCCTTTCCTGCCACCCCAAGAAGCAGTACTGTAACTATGGCAGAAGTCAGTGAGTGGGATGTGAAGGAATGAAGGGAGAGGGGCCAAGTGAATTAAGAAGACTCATTAGTTGTACCTAGTGCTAGACCAGACCACAGGGCTGACTAAGTAATCAAATTAAAGTTGTCTGGGATTGGAAAAAGTTCTGGAACATTTTCTTGGCTCTGAACTTGGTCTCTATAATCCTATGTTCTGCTGTGAAAGTAAGGAAGTTGTGCTGAAACTGTAACAGGGTGCAGAGTAGGGGGCCCCCAAAGTCCCCACAGCCCATGCTTCAGGTTTGGGGGAAAGGAGAGGGGATGCTACTGTAAGCTGTATAGCTTCTGGCACCTGAGAGGCAGAGGTGGAGGCCCTGGTGGCACTGAGGCACTCATGCCCTGACTAAAAACAGCAGCTGAGAGAAGGTAGAAAATATGGGGAAGTGGCAAATGTCATTCACTGTGGGAGGAGATGAGTAGGAGGTCATCTAGGAAGCTCCAGGTCAGGATTTAAAATAAGAGCAGGTAGCCACGGGGAGAGACAACCATGATGTTAGGCAGTTTTGCAGGGGAATTAATCTGCCATGGGAGAGGGCCACACGGCCTGGTGTAGTAAGAACGCAGGCGCCGCTGCTGTGATCGTGCCTGCTCCAGCTGACTCCAAAGCCACCAAGGACTCTGCCTTGCAAGACCCTGACTCCATCTGGACTCTTGGGTCTCAGGACATATGGGAGGCCACTTTCTTGGGACTTGAGCCTTTCCCAGGACTCCACCATGATCCAGTGTTTTCCTGGACTATGACATGGAAGCTGAGGACAGCATACCCCGGATCCTAAAGGAGACAGCTGCTGCAAGAGGGTGGGGACTCTGGAAGCCACGAGTGCACCTGCCAGAGGGACTGGAGGACTGTTTGCACAGCCAGCTTAAGATAAGGATATAGAGAATGATTGGGCTTGTTTTTGGCTTATAGCCTGGTGGGAAGCAAGAGAAGTGCTGGGTTTCATGCGAGAACAGGGCTTTGAGCTGGAGTGCTCCCAGCCCCCACCCCCATGCCTCATCCTTGTAAATAAAAACCATTTTTTCACCAAGGTGCCACATGCAGGGGTCCCACCCTTGCTTGGTTACAAAGCTAGAGAACAACCACACATGCCAATAATAGCGAACAGCTTCTGAGCATCCACTCTATGCCAAACTCTTTAATAAGAAGTGAGTATTATACCTAAACTTGTAGTTACTGGTCCCCAGGAACTAGGAACGCTTCCTCCTTTTAGTGGTAGGCTCCCCCACTGAGCTCTAGTAAAGCACATTTGCACCTTATCCTTTAGAAATAATAGTGTCCAGGCTCCCTTGTAGCTTGATATGACCACATGAGTTAGTTTTCACCAACAGAATATGAGGAAAAGTAATAATGTGTGCTGCTTTCACATCACTTCCCTGAAGGAGAGTTGTGTGCCCTCCCCTTCCTCTCTCTCCCCAGTGGCTGGGATGCTGATGTGCTATTAATGTGTCTATGGACAGGAGCACAGCAGCCTGGAGAAAGAACGTGGGTGTCTGGACAACTCTGTAGAGCAGAACACTCACCTCCTCTTGCTCCTGCCTTCTGCAGCTGCACCTGAACCTGCCTTTAGCACATTTCCTTTAGGATGCAGGCAACAGGTAGCGATACGCTAGAGGCTCATATGTAAACCGTATGTGCTTTAGCAAATAGGTGGTATAAAAATTATATTGGCTTGTTTGGGAAATTTTGTTGTTTACATCCAAGTGTCTAGCTAAATTTTTAAATGACTTAGGTTACTTATTAAATGTGCTCCAGGGGAGAGAAGTCATTGTGTTGAGCAAAGGTGGACTCATTCTGATGGGGGACTCAATGTTGGAAAATTTTAGTTTCAGATAACAGCTAATAAGCTTAGTAATCAATGTATGTAAAAAGCTATTGTTTCAGGAACTGGAGGAATGACCCACCTGGACTCCAGGTAACCATGAGCAGTCCCACCTTCGTGCCTCAGGAGGACTGCAACCAATCAAGGTGGTATATGAGCCATGGTACTGCAGGGTGAGATGACCACTGCCCAGAACACAAAGACCACCACCCAGGACACAGGTGGAAGAATGTTGCAGCTGTTATCTGATGAACTTTTCCCCTGAAGTC
This sequence comes from Noctilio leporinus, assembly GCA_004026585.1. Taxonomy (NCBI): domain Eukaryota; kingdom Metazoa; phylum Chordata; class Mammalia; order Chiroptera; family Noctilionidae; genus Noctilio; species Noctilio leporinus. The sequence goes on from PVIW01002123.1 coordinate 139,198, forward strand.
CAAACCCCTTACCTACACTTTTCTCCCCCTTATAAAAAGGGTCTGTTTATAATGCAATTTAAGATAGTCTATTAGGGCGCACACCCTCCTGTCTTCTCAGATCACAGACCATCTGAATAAAGCATCCATAAAGATTGAAGTCCTGTCTCTGCTTATTGGGTCTGGTAAGTGACAGGCAGCACAAACATTGACTTTGCTGGTTTCCAATTCAATAAATAGTTCTTAATGATTTGCTATGTGCCAGGTACCAAAGATGGAACATGCACATGCACACACATGCACACACATATACACACAAATGATGTCTATGCTCAGGATGTTTGCCAACTGGTAGGAAAATGTGCAAATGTGAAAACAGTGTTGGAAGCAAAGTATCAGTTAATACCCGTGGTTGCAAGCAACCAGAAATCTGACTCAAACTGGTTTAAATGAAAAGACCATTGAGGCAGGGGTGTCAAACTCATTTTCACCAGGGACCATATCAGCCTCGAAGTTGCCTTCAAAGGGCCGAATGTAATTTTAGGACTGTATGAATGTAACTACTCCTTAACAGTTAAGCAAGCCAGGTAGAAACAAGGTGCCTGGCCAAAGGTGCCGGGCCAGATAAAACCAGGCAGAGGGTGGGATTTAGCCCGTGGACCTTGTGTTTACCAGCGTGATTTAAAGGCTATGTAAAAAGTACAGTCCAAGAGTAAACCTGACTGAGGCATTTAAACCCTACTGAGTTAGACTCTTGATGGATAGGTCTAGAAATGAGTATTTAGCCCTGCCCCATCCCCCCACCAGGTGATTTTGATTCTGTTTTGGAAAGCATTGTTTTATATAGATCATTAGAGCTGTAACTTGAAGATTGGACTGGAAAGGGGAGAGACTGAAGGAGGAGAGAATCCTTCCTGAAGAAGAGGAAGGGATCTGGACTCCAGGCAGGGCAGCCCTCAGCTGTGTGACATCTGCTTGTACTTAGAACAGAGCCACTGTTCTGAAGACTCATTGTGTTGGGGGACTTAAGTGCTGGGAAAGTTTAGTTTCAGGGCCACACTCTGAAGGCTGCTTACATGGGGAGTTTCAAAGGGGAATCAATAGAGAATGAAGCCATCTGTCTGCTACGCAACTTGAGGATTTGCAGCCCCTATGAGAGTGGCTGTCACTACCCTTAATTCCCCCGACAACCATTTATTGTGACAATGCACCAAATACTGAGCTAGGCAATGAGGATACAGAGGTTTACAGGCAAAGAGCCTTTCCTCAACAAGTTTGTGTTCTAGGGAGAGATGTACGATAAACAATTAGAAATATGAAATACTGGATATGCTCAGTTCTTTGAAGGAAAAGAAACCCTTCACTACAGTCCCTAATGGAGGCCAACACTGGATGAAGTGGTGGGAAGGCCTTTGAGTTGACTTAGTAGATCTGACAGAATGAGCATTCCAAGTAGAGGCAATAAAGTGCAAAGGCCTAAGGTGGGAGGGATCGCAGTGGGGTGGAAACACAGGAAGGAGCAAGTATGGCTGAAATTCAGAGAGAGGAGAAGTGAAGTGAAGTGAACTTCAAACACTGACAGGAGCCAGGCAATGGGATGTAACCTATAAGCACCAAAAAGAATGAATTTTATTCCACACAATGAAATGTTTGTTTTAAAATGAATCATCTGGCTACCGTGTGTACAAAGTGTAAAATAACGTTCAGGACTAGATGGACAGAAGTCCGGGTTTGGCCTAACCAGTCTGCAGCAGGCTCTATGCGGTCCCTAGGAGCCGTCATAGCAGCTGTGGACCCCGTATCGGTCAGCACCACCCGACAAAACTCTCAGCAAAGATGGGGGCTGTTCCTTGCCTGTGCGGTCCAGTCCATAGCTTCTACGTGCAAGTGGCTCTTGAACATGTGAAATGTGGCTAGTTGTGACTGAGGAACTGGATTTTTAAATTAGATCCCATTTAGATGGATAGAGCCATGTGTGGCTAATGGCTATTGTTCTGGATAGCACAATGCAACACCGAGCACTGCGCGTCTGAGGGTTTCTATTCCGAATCCCCGGCCAGGGCCTTGCCCAAATCCTGGGGGCGTCAGAGGGTGCGTTGATCCCTGCAATGCTACTACCCCTCTCCAAGCGTTCAGCTCGTTAAGATGGAGAGGCTGAGAGGGGCGGCGTTCTGAGCTCCATTTTAGCTCTGGGGAGGTGTGCGCACGCGATTACGAGGCGCTGCAGTCGCGTTCCCGGGGGAAGCCCCGCACTGCGAAGGAAATTTCGGGGACCGCTCTTCCTAGAGCGCACCGGTCGCGCTTTCGCAGCCGCGGGCGCGGCCCAGCCCCTGGCAGGAGGGAAACCGCGGCCGCCGAGCCTCGGCCCGCCTGCCCCAGGCCGCGGCGGACTCAGCAGGTTCGGGCGCGGCGCAGGTGGGCTGGGGCCCGAGGGGACCGAGGGTGGAAGTTCAGGGACTCCTCGCCGCGCAGTCGCTTCTAACCCGGGGATGAGGGCGGGGGTGAGCTGGCTGCACCTGCACAGAATCTGCTTCCTGGGCGCGCTTTCGCTTTGCCGGAGCTCGGCGGGGCCTCCCGCGAACCGCCAGCCCCGCGGCAGGTGGCTGCGGAGGAGGGGCGGGGCCGGCCCCGTGAGCGCTCCGCGACCCCCGGCCGGGTTCCAGCGCACAGGCCCGGGCTCGGACGCAGAACCCTGCCCCGCGCATAGGGCCGGCCTGGCGGAAGGTGCTCCTGACCTTGGTTTCTCCCCCGGGGCCAGGTCTGCCCAAGGACCATGGGCGCCGCGCTGGGCACCGGCCCCAGGCTGGCTCTCCTTCCCGGCCGGGCCTGCGGCACCGTCCCATGCCGGGCACCCTGTGCCTTCGCCCGATGCAGCCACTCCAAGCCCGGCCCGGCTCGCCCAATACCCCTGAAGAAGCGAGGATACGATGTCACCAGGAACCCGCATCTCAACAAGGTAACGGTCCTCCAAGGTAGGATGGCAGAAGCCGGGATCCTGGGGCGGCGGAGGGCGGCGCCTCGCCTTGTGGGCCTGGGACGGATCTTCCTAGGCGGTCTTCCAGCGATTTTCCATTTTTGCCTTGCAGGGGCTTGATTTAACGCGGTTTGGTTTCCCCCCACCCCCACCCCCCCTTCTTAGAAGGGATCTCAGTTTTTTCTCTGAGACCGATATAGGCTGGGCTAAGGTCCTCGTGACCAGTATGACCTGGTGTCACATCTCCCCTTGACAGGAACTAATTCTGTAGACCTTGGGCAGTTCCTTTAACCTGCCACTCTAAGGTTCCTTGTGTGTATAAGAAAGACAATTGTTTGAGGACTGTTGTGAGATTTAAAGAGGAAATGGAGGTAGAGGTCTTTGCTGAGTGTACCTGGTGTCCTGTGAGAACAAATGCCAGCTGAAGTTATTATTCTGAGATTTTGATTAACGTGAAATCAGGTCAGGAAAGTCTAGAAGTATAGACTCTTTAGACCTTGAAGGGGCATCAGAGATCTTAATTCCAACCTTTCCTTTCACAGAAAAGGAAAATAAGACAAAAGGAACTTGCCCAAGGTCACCAACTAGCTAGTTCTAGCAGGCCTGCGGCTGGAATCCAGATTTGGATCTCTGGTGCTGGTCATGTTCAGCTCAGAGCTAATGTGGGGCTTAAAGGCACAGACATTTGTTTCTGGGAATAGAGCCTGGCATCATGGATTCAGAGGAATGAGCTGAGAAAGACAGACCAGTATTAAAACCCAGGAAGCAAGAGGCCTGGATTTTGATGCCTGTCACCCACACCTTCTCAAATCAACTTTGTCTGAGGTTCAGTTTTCTCTTGCCTAAATGAGATATTATGACAGACCCACCATTTCTCCCTTATTTGGTTATCAGATGAATTGCCGAATTTGATAAATTATTTTAAATGATATAAAGTCGTTGATAAGTAGGTAATTACTGCAAAATAAACATTTTAATAACTTCTTTATCTCAGGATTGTGAAATTCAATAAAAAATGCATGTGGAAAGGTGTTTTTCAGAAATAGGAACAATTATGTAGATGCTAATTAAGTATTGTGACTGTTTCCTGCAGAATTAATAGAAGAAGAAAAATATTTAAAAAAATATTTTATTTATTATTTTTAGAAAGAGGGAAAGGGAGAGAGGCAGAGAGGGAGAGAGACATCAATGTGTGGTTGCCTTTCACCTGCCTCCAGCTACAGACCTGTTGGAGACCTGGCTTGCAACCTGGCTTTGTGCCCTGGCTGGGGAATCGAACCAGTGACCTTTGGGTTCGCAGGCCAGCACCTTATCCATTCAGCCAGCATCCAGGGCAGAAAAAAAATCTTACTTTTAAACTCTGCCTATCATGCTATCTCCCTGCCTTCCCTGAAAAGACCCTATATCCTTTGTATATTCCTACTTGGGAATATTTAAGGTGTTTTATGAATTTGAATTACTTTGGTAACAAGTGTTAGAAAATAAATTAGCTTAAGCAAACAAAATGTGTCTTTTAACTAAAAACATCTAGAGGGAGGGTTGCAGGCCAGGCTTGATCTAGCAGTCCAGATGGCATCCCCAAGGATAAAGGTTTTCTCTGGCACTCTGCTCTGCTTCTACAATGACAGCTTCATCTTCAGGCCCCATGCAGTGGCATCTTTCACCTCAGTGCTGCCATAGTTCCACATCTCCTATTCCATACCACCCAGGGACAAACACTTTCTTCCGGTGGCTCCTGTGGAGATGACATGTTCTCTGAAGCCTCAGAAAAATAATCCTTCTGTCTCATGGGCTCTGACTAGATTCCCTTCCCATTCCCAAACAAAGCACCCTAACTTAATCCAGTTAGGGCCCAACCCCTAGAGTTAAATATAGAATGTAAAGTAGGGCCACCCACACTGACTGATTTAGAATAAAAGCGATGTGATTTCCCCACAGTAAAAGTGTGTGCTGTGATCAGAGGGAGGAGGGACGGTTGCTGGAAGGCAAAACAATAAACTCTCCCTATAGACTCCAATCATTTTGACAGTAATTACCTTAGAAGTACTGACATATTACCAATCAGCACTTGTTGTTTTATGAATAGTTAAAAAAATAAAGGAAGGGCTGAAATGTCTGTTTTTCTTGTTTGCTGTTTCTTTAGCTTTAGGCTATGGCTCCCTAGAAGCACTCTTGCCCCTGTCCCTTTTTCTTTCTAAACAATATAAATGGGACATTGTCTATTAATCTAGGCTACCTTCTCATGATGTTAATTTTTTTGCATATCCCCAAAGTCCATTGATGCTAGTATGGAGTGAGGAGGGTGCCTAGGGTGATTCGGGAAGAGCCCATTGATGTGTCCATTCATTCACCCTTGGGCAGGGAGGGGGAGCAATGGAGCAGCAGCACCGCCTGGGAACTGCTGCACATGCCCTTCACTCCCACCGGAGCCCACCCTCTTGCTGTCCTGCTGACCTCCAGCCCTGAGTCTACAAGGAAGGCTTGAAGCTGGATGCTTTCCACCAGCCATATGGGGAAACTTGTTGAATTAAAAAGAACAGCTGAGTTTATCATTGAGAAAGCAAGAGAAGGGCAGCTTTGAAAGGGTTCTGTGTTTAATGGGCAGATCTGTGGGTGGATTTTTTTTTTTTCCTGCAAGACTATGAAGTCCTCCAGGGCAGGGAGTGGTGTCATGGATTGGTGTTCAGCAGTGAGTGGTTCCTAAAGGACCTAGCAAGGGTATGGACATGAAAATAAACACTACATTCTTGGAATATGTTCCCTAGATTTACATCCCACCTTTTTGTTAAATCCTCACCCAAAGACATATTCATCGACTCTAGAGAGAGGGGAGAAGAGAAAGAGAACGAAAGAAACATAGATGTGAAAAAGAAATACCAATCAGTTGCCTCTTGTACGGGCCCCTTGTATAGGCCCCAGCCTGGTTCAAACATGCAACCTAAGCATTTGCCCTGACCAGGGATCGAACCCATGACCTTTCCGTTTATGGGATGATGCCCAACTAGTGTGAGCAGAGCCACACTGGTCAGGGCTGCATCCCACTTTTGACAGATCAGGAGAGGCATTTAATTGGAAGCTTGAGGGCAGAGGGCCATCAGGAGATGGGAGTCTAAGAAAGAGAAAGAGCCACTGAGCAGGCTGTGCCTGGCTGGTGTTGTGCAAGGACAGAGTTGGGTCCCAGCTTTGTCATGCCCTCCTCATGCCATCTGTGATGAATCTCAGGAGCTCCTCAGCCTGTGTTATCTGACTGCTGTGAGGATCATGGGCCATATAGCCTCTACGGAATCATTATGAAGGCTGTGACATGCTCAATATTAGATGAGCATGTTGACAATTCCCAGAATTGGGGTTGGAAGAGCCCATAGACATTGCTCTAGCCTGAACCTGTTCAGACTATAGGTCAAGAACTGTGGGATGTAAATTTAATTTAGTGGATCTAACCAGCATTTTTATTTTTAAAATGGGTTAGAACAGAATAAAAACTAGTAAATACATTAAAGTTAATTAAAATAAGTATTGTACCAGATCAGCAGGTGAAATGTCAATTATCACTGTGGATTATAATAGAACATGTTTTTGAAGAGTGTCATTTCCACCCAACATCTTATTTTCCGATGAAGAGACAGACTGAGAAGGTCAAGTGACTCCACAGATTGGCATTGGTCATAGAAGTAGGCAGAAGCAGCCCTCCTCCTGATTTGAAGTCCATTGGATAGTAATGACATTTCTCATTTACATCTACTTTGGCTGATTTAGGCATATTTCTGACAGAATTGAAATTAAATGATTCCAAGCTCCCTTCAGGAGCCTAGATTTCTGAATGATGCAAATTCACCAATACATCAATTTCTATTTCATTCATTTTTTTTTTTTTTGCTGATATTCTGTCTTTCTTCTAAAATGTATGTAATAACCTCTTCTATTGTTCATGTAGATTATAGCAACAGAGTAAATCTTTGATTATATATTATAGGATATCAGCTAAACTTTACTTACATTAAACAGGCAATTATCAACCCTATTTTGTAGGAGTATTTTCTTTTTCATTTTTTGTATTATGAAATGTCTGTCTTTGTCTCTTTGTTTTTTAAACATTTATTTTTAAAAAATTTTATTCCTTATTTTTAGAGGGAGGGGAAGGGAGGGAGGAAGAAAGGAAGAGAAACATCAATGTATGGTTGCTTTATACCTGCCTCCGGCTGGGGACTTGGCTGGAGACCTGGCTTACAACCTGGTTATGTGCCCTGACTGACTGGGAATCAAACCAGCGACCCTTGGGTTTGCAGGCTGATGCACAATCCACTGAGCCACACCAGCCAGGGACTCCATTTTGCAGGGGCATTTCCTTAGGCTGATATCATCCCATTCTATTAAGGCAGAAAGTGAGCCCTCGAAATGTTTCTGGTCCGAGCTTACCTACTGCCTCTTTTGGGAAGGGCTGTCCTGTTTCCCAGTCCTCCAGTTAGATGTGAGTCCCCTCCTGTTGGTCTTAACACGTTGTGTTTGTTTCCTTTTGGCACTGAGCGCCCTGTTACAATGGCTGCTTAGTTTGTCTTCCACACCAGACCCTGAACATCTTAAGGACATAGACAGTATCTTGTCACATGACACTCTCTTGGTCTGACTTGAGATGCTCAGTAAATATTTGCTCTTTACTGATCTCAGTTTATGTGACCCCTTTCCTCTGAACTTGATTAACCCTAATGCCACTACTTTACAGTTAGCCTAATGCCCTTGCTACCTAGAGAAATGATTACAAATGGCCCATTTGGAGGAAATGCACTTACTTGACCCAAATCTTCCCAGGCTTCAGGGTGTGTCACTGAAGGGGTGTGTGATTTCCCAGAGTGCATCAGCCTTTCCTTTTTGATGCACCCACAACAATGATTTTTGCCATAAAATTCCACCAGCTCTTCACTTGTAGATTTTAAATCTCTTGATTTTGATTATCATGGGAACAATGAATGAAGAAGGGCTAGGTCAAGTCAGTGTGATTAAGGACCAGCCCATTTCATGCCGTGGGGCCCTCAGAAACTGCAAAGCACCATAACTGACCCCTAGCCACCACCCCTATGTGGCCTTGATGTGTTTAGATCACTGAACCTGTAAAGGCTTGGTGGCCAGCACTACAGCGTTGACTGCACATCTGAGGCTACACAGGTTTCAGCTCAATCCCCTTTATATTCAGTGGTGATTTATTAGACTCCCACATAGCTAGGATTTGCCTTTGATTAAAAGTGTATGTTTTTGTTCAGTGACAGCTTAGAACTTAATCTTGCCTCCTTTTGGTTGGGGCGCTCTGTCATCACACTTGGCTCATTGATCAATCAGGAGATGATGGCTGGGTTGTGCAGAGAATTAGAAGTTTGCGGGTTGTGCTGTTTTCTGCCCCAAAGGCAGATAACGCACGTCTTCCCAAGACCTGTTTCTGATGTGATGTTGTATTGGGCATTTGATCGAAAGAGAAGCAGTGGATTATTAAATAAACATTAGTTCCCTAACCAGCAGTTTAGTCCAGATCTGAGCCTCCTTTGTAGTGACTCAGGGCATTGAAGCTCAAATACTGTTCAGATATTTTAAGAACAAACAAGCAGAGACAAGTTGGAATTAAATCTTTTCCTGTCGAATACTGTTCTGGCTTCATGGAATTGATAACATTTGGTGTGAGGGCTTTGTACTCGAACAGCTAAAATAACTTGTTAGTTAGGCTTAAGGTTAGGAGACTGTATCAGCGCGAACACCAAATACAGAGGCTCAAAAAGTCAGAAGCGCATCTCTGTCTTGTAAACAAGAGTGGGTAGACGGTCACAGGTTGGTATGTGGCTGGGTTTGTTGCTTTGCCCTCTTCAGTGTGTATTTACATTTTGTGGTTCAAGGTGGCTGCTCTAGTCTGCTGTTTACAAAAGCCAGTGGAAAGGAGAAATGCCTTTGAAGGTCACAAGTTGTTACAAATATCACTTCCGCTCGCATCCCATTGTCCAGAACTTGGTCATATACTACTACACCTAGCTACAAAAGGACCTGGGAAATGTAACCTTTAGCAGGGCACCCATATATTCAGCTAAAAAGTCTACCCATTAAAGAAAGAGGAAATGGCTGTTGAATTGCCACAAAATGTTTCTGTGAAATGTGAGTTTTTTATACTGTTAATTTTACTCATCCTTTAAAATCCACCAGTTTCTCTACTTCCCCATTACCACCAGCCTGGTTCACTCCTTTACCTTCTCATGTCTAGATTATGCAGTTGCCTCTTCATTGGTCCCCATCTTCCAGTCTTATTTCTTTCAACCCCTGCTCTGTTGCTGTTAACCACACCTTGAGAGGCTAAAACTTTGCATACGTACTTAACCCCTCTTTTTCTTTCAGACCCCATATCTAATCCACCAGCTAACTCCATTGCTCTATTTTCAGGCTGGGTCTGGAATCCAGACGCTGCTCACCATGAGTCCCGGTTTCCAGACATTCCTCTGCTGGATGACCGTAGTGGCCTCCGAGCTGGTCTCCTGGCTTCCACTGTGCCCCTCTTGTTCATGCTCCACACAACAGCCTGCACCACCGTTTTTAAAATATAAGTTTGAACATGTCACCCTTATGCTCAGAACACTGTGCAGTCTGAGTCCTTACAATGCCTTGCATAATTGGACCCTCTCTCACCTCATCTTTGCTACTTGCATCAGCCTCACTCGCTGTCCAAACTGCTCTGGCCTCCTTGCTGTTCCTCAAACACTGCACATGCACCTCCCTACAGTTCTTGCCCTGGCTGTTTCCTCTTCCTAGAACATGGATCCCCTAAATAGCATGTGGTTAGCTTCGTCACCTTCTTCAAGGCTTCTCACTTTCTTAATGAGATGCATTTGGCCCACCCCATGGAGGTTGTAAATTAACCTTTCAACCCTCTTGGTCACCTTTAACATGGCCAGCTTTTCCCCCATACTATTTGATACTTCCTAACATACTATTTCATTTCCGTACTTGTTAAGTCTCTTGTTTATTGTTTGTATTTCGCCACTATACTGTAAGCTCCATTTAGGCAGGGATTTTTGTCTTTTTGTTCATTGATGTATCTGACATACTAAGAACAGTTGGTGCTCCTCCTAGTTGGTACTCTGCAAATAGCTATTAGATGAGTGAATCACTGAGAGAGACATCTGCTGAGGCTCCTTCCTCTCATCTGCTTTTCACCAAAGTCCCCCTTCTTTCACCCTGGCACCTCTCCTCTCCCAGGGTCCTCCTCTGTGGTGTTGGTATGTCCAGGATCACCTCTTTCTGGAGGGTGAAAAATCTCGCACCAGCCTTTGTGTGCCCAGAGGCCCACTTCAGAATGAAGATTAGAGGAACGCAACTCGGAGATGTTCATGCTGTGTTATTTCCAGTTTTACCAGCATTCAACCAAGCCCAGGGAAGAAGGAGACCCTGTTCAGGAGAGACAGGTGGTGACTTGGAACCAGAGATGGAAGAGGACATTCTGAGGCCCACGGGAAAAACAAAGGGAGAGTATGTAGAGAGTGGACCAGAGGTAGGAGACCCCAGCTTCTGTCAGCATCTCCAACTTCCTAGAACTTCTTCCCTGTACTTTGAATCCTTGGAGCCCCCATCCCTGCTCCAAATCCCCCTGATTCCCTGTCCTGAAGTTAGATGAATGTTACTAAAGGCAAGGGAAACCATTTTATGGACTGGGTGTGCCACCCCACCCCTCCATTCACACGTTGAAGCCCTAATTCCCAAAGTGATGGTATTTGGACGTGGGGCCTTTTGGAGATAATATGACCATGTGGGTAGAGTCCTCATGGTGGAATTAGTGCCTTACAGGAGACAAGAGACCCCACCTTCTCTTGGTCTGCCAGATGAGAATCTAGTGAGAACATGGCCATCTGCAAGCCAGGAAGATGGCCCTCACCAGGAACTGACTTGGCCAGCACTTTGATCTTGGACTTCCAGCCTCCATAAATTCCTGCTCTTTAGGCTACTCAGCCTATGGCCTTCTGTCATAGCAGCCCAGATGGACCGAGACACGATACCATGAAGCACTTTATCTCCCAGGGGTTGCAAAGTGAGATGTGTAGGATGAAATGCCAGAAGCATGGAGGGAGATTTGCTACTCCTGGAACCCGAAGTTGATGCTTAGAGAGTAGTTTCTCACAAAAACGTTGTTATGAATAGTTGAATTCATCTCCAAAGGAAGTATATTATGTGTTAGATTAGCATTTGTGTGATGATTATGAAGATTTCCAAAATGCTGTCTTATGTTTATGAATGCTTAATTCAAAATGTCAAGTATTAAGTGGAATCTATAACCATGAGTGTTATTGTAAAAAGATGTAACTGTAAAAAGATTTAGAAGTAAAGGTGTAAATATGATTGTGTTAGGGCAGTGGGATTGTGGGAGATCTATTTTCTCTATGTAATTTTCTTTAATGTTCCTTTATCTTTTCAAGTTTAAGCTACAGTGTCTGTTGGAAATTAAGTTTCTAGAGCCAAGTAAATAAAATTCAGACCAATTTTGGGAATTTGACCTTTCTGTAACACAGGGATAGAAATTTCTCTAGAATGATCTTATTTCAAAGTTTGCCTACACACAATATCTTCTAGAGGTGCTATGCTTAGATTCATGTAATGGAACATTAACATAGGAACCTGCTACCTATTCTAAAAAGAGTTGTAAACAACAATATCTAAGTTATATAAGCAGCAGCATGAAGGGCGAATCCCGTACAGAAATACACATTGTCTGACTCAGACTTGGGCCAACTGGCATCTGAGCTGATGTGAGTCTGGTCTCCTCATGGAGTTTCCGTGGATATGTTTTCAGGTTCATCTTCAGTCTCCCCCTGCTTCCAGTTTCTCTTGGTTTTGGGCTTTTGTAGGCTTTGGGGGTTATGGATTCTTTTACTTTGTATTGTTGTCATTTCTACCAAAGGTTCCTTTTGTTGTCTACCTTCTTTACAAATGTCAGTCCCATAATGAGAGGGGAGAAAAGGGCCTTCTGATTCATATGGCCAGTGCAAAGTGGTCACTAATGTGCAGCACTTTTGTTTCCAAAGGCATGGATTATACTTGGCTTCCAAACCTTCACTTTGATGTGGAAAAGTACATTGGGAAATCCTTTGGGGTGGTGTCCGAGTGCCTCTCTGATGCAGAATACAAAAGATGCTCTATGATCGTGCGATGAAAAGCTGAGGGCTATCCTATGAGTGGGGATGCTGAGGTCAGTGGTTAAAAGCATGCATTCATTCTGGACCCAAATGGTTGCCTAGCAGCCTGGTTGAAACGCAGCTCTAACCAAAAGGACACAGTAAAGAGTAAAATGTACTTAGTCATTTGAGGAGAGGGATTTTTGATGGAAAGATCATCAGCTTTTGAGAAGCTTGAATAAGAGAAAATCAAAGCTGCATTTGCTTTTAAAAGGGATACTGAAAGCTAGAGGGACCGAAGGGGATTGGGTTGAATGATGAGCAACTTGAGAATATTATTTTTGGGAAGCATTTTGTCTGGGTTCTGTATTGTTGTTTGACAGTCGAACTACGTGAAGTTCATTGCGTATTTGAAACATAATCTCCCATGGTGTGGAACTCCGTTCCTTGGTTTTGTTTTACTTGGTTCTTTCGCAAAACAGAAAGAGGGAGCCAACACCTGCTCAAGGCAGCGTCTCTCCTGAGTTACTGAGCTGACTAGTGATTTCTCCCTCAGGGCAAATGAAGGCTGCCAGGTGCCTCCATGACTGAGGTGGAGCTGGGTCTCCTCTCCTGGTAGACAATCCCCTTCCTCTGGTTTCTGAAGGAGGCATTGAGGATTCCAACCCAGGTTCCTATTATACTGAATTTCCTTCAATAGCAGAATGCCTTACAGAGGAAATTCAAATAATTATTATAAGAGCTAGCAATTTTTAGGACATACAGTATTCCAGGAATTGTTCTAAGCAGTTTCTACACCTTAACCAATTTCATATACTTCAGCCTTTGGAAGTATAATGTTATATTACAGATGACAAATCAGAGGTACAAGGTTAGGTACTTGCCCAGAGCCATGCAGCTCCTAGTGACAAAGCTGGCTCTTGAACCCAGACCACCTGGGTTTAGGGCCCACATTTTAACCACTATGCTTTGTTGTCATTCCCTGCATGGAAGTGCCCTCCGACTTGGTACTATGCATGGAGTCTGATGTCCTGGGGCCTTGCTAGGTACTAAGAGGCGCATTCCCTGCTGTGGCTCTCTGAGGGGCTGTTATCACGTGCACTGACTCTGTGAGAATCCGAATCTGGGAGCTGGAGGAAACTTCAAAGATCACAGGCTGCCTTCTCTTCACCCTTTAAATACGTGCAATTCTCCCAAGACTCATTTGTTTATCAAATTTATTCAACAGACATTTGTTGAGTACCTATCACATTTTAGGCACTGGAAGCCAGATGGTGAACACAACACTTCTTTCACCTTTAAGGAGTTTCGGTGGGTGTAACGGGTGGGGGGTGGGGGTGGAGGAAGGGGCCAGTTAGTAAGCAGGCTTTACAGTTCAGTAGGTTGGCTCACTAAAGAGAGGCGCACAGGCACGGGTGCTATGGGAGTGTGGGAGTGGGGTGCGGAAACACCTCCCACAGTGTTGTGAGTGTTGACATGGATAGAAGAGGAGGACTTGGCAGATGGAGGTGGTGGAGGAGAAGCTGTCTAGATCAAGCCATGAGAGACAATGGCTTTTTCTCTGAGAACAGCCACCTTTTATGCTGAATGTACAGAAATTGAGCAATAGACCAGAACTTTATAAGGGCCACGTGTTCAGAGAGCTAAATAGTAGTATAAACCTCTAATTCAACAGATAGAGTTAAAGATGTAGCTCCAGTACGATAACATGCTGTTTGATTTTGTTCTTTTCCATGCTTTTGTGTTGCACAACTCTGGGAGGAGAGGGGGTGCGTCATTCATATTGGGTTCAAACTTGCAGCATGGTTGAGGGTTCAGTTCTCTGGGGACATCACTGCCATTCTGTCTTCCTTCGGTATTTAGCTTGTGCAGGCATTCTCCTTTCTGCATGCATTTGGCCTCAGTACACATTTATACTGTAGATGTATGTCTTCATCTCAATGTCTTCCCCAAGTCAGGACCCTGTCCTAGGCACTCCATGGCACAATGCCTTCTTTAGAGTAAACCCTCACTACGAACCAGTTAGTTAGGTGAATTCCTTTCACATTCCATCCTGGACGGACCAGAAACCGCTGTGCTGAAGATGGCTAATAAACTACCCCATCTGCCGTCTCTTCTATTTTATATAAATTTAAATTCTATTTAGATCTCTCCAGGGAGCTTGGAGGATTTTGAAAGCCAAAATACAGATTTTATTTTGGACAGACACATGCCAGGAATTCATTTCTTTAAGAGAGTTTTCTATTATGATGCTGAACCAACTAGGTGCACTTGATCTAAAGAACAGCACCTTGATGATGAGATTACTTATTCTTATCTGTGAGGCGGCTTTAAAGGCTTTAGTTTTAGATCTACTACAACTAGCAACAGGTGAAAGGATTTTGGAGGTGATGAAAAGTATTCAGTTGGAACCAAATGTGTGACTCCCTCTCCCTCCCCTGACCCCCTGTCCAGGGGCACAGCCCATGCGAAGATGTTAGGCAGCAGAGCACACTGGCTACAGTCTAGGGATGTGGAGTCAGAAAAGCCCCAAATTCCAATTCCAGCTCTTCCTTTTACTAGATTTGGGATCTCTGGAAGTCCACTTCATTTCTTTAAGCCTCAGTTTCCTCATCTGTGAATGGGGTTGATAATAAAATATACCTACTTCACAGGGTGCTACAGTGATTAATGTATGTAAAGCATATAGTAAGTGCTCAATTAATTCTTAACGAACCCACATCTCTAAAGCTTTTGCTTCATTCCTAACACACTGGGAAGCCCTGTGTGGGCTGCAGAAGTCACAGACAGGGTAGGGTTTTGACCTGGCCCTTACCTTCTCACTGCATTCAATTTGGAAGGAGAGAGGGGAGGCCTAAGGGGTCCCAAATCATTCCTCATGGCCATGAGCACATCTGATTTAGGCCAAGTTGGTAAGAAAAAGCAGGTTGGCTGGAGACTTCAGCGATAATTTCTCCCCATATACTTGATAGAGTTTAAGGATAATCCAGACTTTTGTCTGAAAGATACTTAAATAAAGCCCTGACTGGTGGCACAGTGAATAAGACTCCAGCCTTTGAACCCAGAGGTTGCTGGTTTGATTCCCAGCCAGGGCACGTAACCAGGTTGCAAGCCAGGTCTCCAGCCAGGTCTGTAGCTGGAGGCAGGTGAAAGGCAACCATACATTGATGTCTCTCTCCTTCTCTGCTTCTCTCCCTTCCCCTCTCTCTAAAAATAATAAATAAAAAATCTTTAAAAAACAAGTAAATAAAAATAAAAATATCACCAGCAACAGAAAACTCAAGTGCCATTTGAGGAGCTGATATTTTTGGAAATTGAGGCCAGTGTGGAAGGGAGTGGCTACCAGTCAAACCCTGCAGGAATCTCAGGATTTTGTCCCAATGTTTTGGCACATTCTAAACAAGGTTTTTTTTTTAAAGCCAATGCTGAAAAAACATATCCAAATTTAGCTGGATCTGTTTTTTTCTCTCTCTCCCTCTCTCTCCTTCTGTGCACACTTTCTTTGCTCTCTCGATCTCTCTCTCTCCCCGCCGCTCCACCTGTCTATTTATCTATAATCATCATGACGCTCCTAAATTCATGACAACAAAACAGCAAGATGAAAGAATGTCTACTATGGTAGTTCAATATAAAAGTTAAACTGTTGCTATAAATCCAGGTAGATAGGGCGTGGCCGGTCCCACTTCACCCAGCAAGGAGTTTGAGTCCACAATCTCCATGTACTCTTCTGTGGATAATTAATAAACGTTTGCATATACACATTGTAAATGAGTGTCTCTCCTCTGTTAGAACTCATGCCCCCGGAGATCATTTTGAAGTCACCTTGTCTAGCCCTTTGCCTTTGGGCAGATAATATCCTACCTGTTACTACCCTTTTACAGATAAGGTTTCAGAGGCCCAGAGAAATTGAATGTCTGGCCCAGGAAGTGAGCTGTGGAGGTTGACTCTGGCCCAGTTTGGGTGCTGTTCACCTCTTTACCCACTGCCTTGGAAAGGTAGCGCTTCGCTCGTCATCCTGAAATAGGACCTGAGTCAGCCTCAGTCGGCAAGCAGCGTGCTTTTGAATCTCTCCATAAAAAGAATTTGCTTTAAAATTGAATATGGTTGCATGTTGCAAGCCCAGACATCAGCTAACACTGCTCCTGCTGTCACCCCTGTGTGTCCACTTCTGATGAATGGACACGCTCTTCGCTCTGGCTCAGCTTTTCTATTTTTTCTCTGCAGTAACATGATCTTGAAGGCAGTCCACAAACCATCTGACAGCAAGCTCAGCCCTCAGGTCATTCTCTCCCTCCTTATCTCTTTTATTTTTGGTCTCTCCTAGCCCATAATTACTTGTTTTGACGGGTGAATTCACTTCAGATCACACGACACTGAATAGCAATGCAGTTGCCACCTGATAAAGCAGGAGTAAAGATAGGTGGTGTGGAGAAAACCCTATTGACAACCATTTTTAGAAAGAGGCTTTGCAATCTGCCCATCTGAGCTGAAAGATTTCCCTGCTCTTACACTCCACAGACTGGCAGCAGCTTCTCCGCCTGTCTGAGACTCGCCTTAGCATCTGCCTCGTCCCGCCCAGGGGAGATGGTGGCGTGGGTGCCGGTGGGGCAACCGGCCAGGCGCTGCTGGTCGGGAAGGCCCTGCCCCCAGTGATCAGCCTCGGCTGCAGGCCCTACAGTAGTCTCAGCTTTAGTTAACTGAGCTATTCAAGCTTCTGTGACCTTCCAGCAGTGTACAGGACGCAGAGTCAGCTGCCTCCTCTGGGACATATAATTGCCAGAATAAATATTAGAAATAATAATAAATACTCATAATATATAATGCCTACCATGCCAGGTTCTCTTACAAGTACTTTACAGGTATTATTGCCAAGCAGAGAAAAACTTGTAGAGGACATAAACTTTGCCCACATCTCTCCCACCTCTTGTTGCCATGGCTTCCTTTCCCTTATAATCTTTTTACAAGACACCCCAAGGGTCTTTATGGTAGCTTTAGGCTTCCTAAAGCTGCCAACCTAAGTGGGACTTTTCATCTTATAGAGTTCTGTTTTCTGTCCTGGATCTCATCTCTACTTACTTCCCTGCCTCCCTGTCCATCTATCCATCCATCAAATATTTATTGAGCATCTACTTTCTAAAAGGCACTGTTAGGGTTGGGAATAACATAGTAAACAGGACAGCTATGATCCTTCTCCATATTGAGTGTGTAATCTAGTCAGAAAGATAGTAAGTAAACAAATAAAATCGTACAGATGGTTAATAGTGGTAGAGAAGAAATACTCAGGGTACAGTGTGAGAGAATAATAGAGGGTCTACCTCAATTATAAGGAAGACCTCTTAAGAGATGATATTTGAGAAGAGACCTAAAGAGAGAGGAGCCAGCCAGAAGAAAAGTCTGATGAGAGCGTTACAGGTAGAGAGAACAGTGCATGTTGATGCTGGTTCTAAGCAAAGGCGTGATCTGATATATGATAATGAAAGATCTCTCTGGTTTCTGTATGAAGAACAGAGTGGAGGGGCAAGGCTGGAAGCAGGGAGACTAGTGAGAGGCTCCTGCAGCAAATGGGTGTATGACAAGGTGGCGGCTGGGATATGGATGGTGTCAGGGCAGAGGAGACAAGGGTTGGATTGGAAATAAGAGTTTAAAGGCAGAATTTGTCTTCCTTCAGATTCACCAGGATTCGCTCTGTATTTCCCCCTGCCATGCCTTGTACCCTTCATACAGGTGCCACCCGTGTTTATTGTCATTAATCTGCATGTTTCTTCAGTGTACCTCATAACAACAAGGAAATAGAATGTTTGTGGTTTACCTTTGGCCCTTACGATGTGCCTCTTAATTGGTCTTCTCAGTTGATCTCCACAAAAACCTTGTGAACCAGGCATTATTACTTTTGTTTTTGTGGGGAGGCCTCTAGGGTCTGAGAGCCTGAGTGAGTTGTCCATGGCTTCACAAACAGTAAGGAACAGCAGCTATATTCAATCCAGATTCCCTGGGACCGTTCATTGGTTTATCCAACAAAAACATCAACTGAGCACCTACTGAATTCCAAATACTCACTAGGTTTGAAAAGTAGAGTTGAATCAATCCTGGTCTTTGCTTGCAAGGAAATTAAGAGTTCAGAGGAAGAGAAACACTTGCAAGTTATAAATTTAATGCAGTAGAATAGGTTTTAATTATATTAAAAGTTTGTTATTAATAATGTCCAATTAAGTCTTTTCTTGGTGGGGAGAAAAAGAGGTGAGATTTCTTAAAGTGGGTGACCTTTGATTCTTATGTTAAATTACATAATGTGTTGCCTAAAAAAATAAGAATATCTACTCTGACCTCCCTCATGAGATAACTACTGATTTTCTTGGTGTGTCAGTGCTACAATCTAAAGCCTATATAGGGATTCCCTGGGTAGACAAGCTGGGGAAAGATGTCCCAAGCAAATTTAGAAAAAAATTGTACGGTATGTCAGGAGTCCTGGGTGATTCTGAAGGAAGGACAGAGTGTGCGGCGTGATAGGGCTGAAGAGTGAGCCAGGGGTCAGCCGTGGGTAGGAGCCTGGGGCTGCTCTTCTCCTAGTGAGGAGTTTGACCTTAATCCTCAAGGTGAAAGGGAACACTGGAAAGTGACACTGTGGAGGGATTTGAGCTATAGTCAGCTTACTCTGGCTCCAAGGAGGGGAGAAGATCAGATTCAGGGAAACTAGTTAAGAAGTTACCATAGGAAAGATGAGGAGGGCCTGGTAAGGTCGATGATGCGGTGGCTACAGATGTGCTGAGTAAGCCAAAGACTGTGTCCCAGAATTCCTTGGGCTCCATAATAGCAGCGATAGGAGTCCAGACTTACTGTCGATATTTACCAAAAAAAAAACAAAAAACCTACGGAAACCTTATATTTATCCATCATAAATTTACACAGCTTAACCAGGACATTGTATTCCTTCATCTTTGCCTAGAATTAAACAAAGTAAAACTATTAACACTGTTTTTCTCATGCAAGTATCAGAAGTTCTTCCTGGAAGTTATATGTGTCTTAAACATTGGGGAATAAATTAATATTTACAAATGCAAGAGTTTTCAAAACAGGAAATTCTTTATGGGGTGCTTCGGGATTGGTGAAAATATGAGGATTTGGGCTGTGTTTAAGTGCCTTTATCTCTAAAGATTTTATTTATTTACTTTTAGAGAGAAGAGAAGGGAGGGAGAAAGAGAGGGGGAGAAATATCAATGTGCAAAAGAAATAGCCATCGGTTGCCTCTCATGTACCCCAACTGGGACGTGGCTCAAAAACCAGGCATGTGTCCTGACTGGGAATCCAACTGGTGACCTTTTGGTCTGCAGGACAGCACTCAATCCACTGAGCCACACCAGCCAGGGCCTGGTGTTTTATTGTGAATATTGATGCCATTGGTCTTTATCTAACTAGCCGTCCTTCTTCTGGTTCTGTTTGCACAAAGCAATAATGGTATTAATTTTATCTCCCAAAGTGGGGAAAAGGCACTGACTCACTGAGTACATGGTCACATTAGTTGGTGTTTCTGTCATAATGGGGGCATTGCTTGGCCTCCCATGCAGTAACTGGCATCATTGCACTCATCACAAAGCTGTGATGAGACTTATTTTAACCTGTAGGTGCTCAAGGGACTTCCTTCTTCTTCGTTTCACTCAGTCCCGTGGAAAAACAATAATACTTTCCATTGAAAATAAAAAGAATGTTCATAGCTTAGAAAGTATGTTTTCTAGATGAGAACTTCCTCCTGGTTTTTCTCTTTTTCTCTTTCCTTCCTCTCTTGTTGAATGAGAAGACGTAGGTGGAATAATAACAAGGATTTGAAGTTCATGCAATATGAATCTTTCGCAAATTTGGCCCACCTCGGGCAAAGTGTTGTCAATTTCTCCATTGGATTCCATTTTAGTTTGCCTTCTCTCTGCTGAGTGCTGGCTTGTCTCATGAACCATGACTCCTGGAGAAGGAAAAACAGAAACTCAGAGCTTGCAGGAATGATTTTCTTGGCTAATTCAACCCACTCGCAGCCACTTGCCTAGGTAGAGGGCAATTTAACTTTCTATTTAAAGGTAAAGTGTTAATAGAATCAGCAACAAGAATACCATAGTAAGCATACTCTTGTGTTTTTTACATATTTTTTTGGTGTCATCTGGGCAAGATCATCTGCCACATGATATGATTTTAGTCATGAAGTGACCAACTTCATATGAAGTCTGATAATAAAAACAAATTTTCCAATGCACTTTCTCAGGAAGCTAGGTCTTCAAGCTCTTGTAGACTTGTGAAAGAATCTTTGGTTTTACATCATGGGATTCCCAAGTCTTTGATCTTGTATAACTTACTCTGTGTAGTAAAACCGCAGTGGTCATCTTTAATTCACATCCTCTTCAAAAGAGTAAATTTTCATAATGGGTCTTAACATTGTAAACACTTTATAATATTGCAGCTTCAAAGAAGGATAGCAGTAAACACATTTGCAACCATTTAGCTGATGGTTTATAGATCTGAGGGGTGGTTAGGTGTCTGTATTCCATGGGGTGGTGGGAGCATTTATTTTATTAGCTTTGCTTCTGAAGTGTAGTTTCCATTAGCCCACTCAGAAAGTGCCACGTTAGCGTCTTTGGCCAAAACCTTTTCTGAGGTACTCTCCTTTAGTTCTTGTATTTTAATTCTATTTCTGTCATAAACTGTTTTGTTAATTTGACTGTTGCTTTCTCATTTTCTTTACCAAGTGAGAAGACTTTTCTCCAACTTTCTTCACTTCTGCTTAGTGTCAGAACATGATATTTAGCCCATTAAAGTTGCATAAGGGTTACTAAAACTTATAATTAATTTAAATATACATTATACATCCATTCTTATGAGATGTGCTAATGTGTCCCTTTCATTGACCCCAATGAAACAGACAAGATTATGTGTACTTAACTGATGTTAGCCTCGTGGGGTCGGGAATCACGAACACTTTCTTCCCCATTTTTTTATTAGGGCTAAATGCTTGAGTTTGGGGGATATGTAGAGAGGGTAACACACTAGAAATGAGATCCTGGGGCTGAGTAGAAAGGGAGGGATGTTTCCTGGAATATCAGTGTTGAAAACAGCAAACTAAGGAGAGAAGAAAACCTGCATGGGGAAATGGGCAGGGATGGAGGTCAAGAAAAATTGGATTGCGTGTCATTTTGGAGAATATAATTAAAGGTCTAGCATGGCAGATAGGAAGAGGAATGAAGAGAGAGAATAAAGATTGAGGTCTGCAATAGGTAAGGTGAGATAATTCAAGGTCAGAATGAATGAGTGCTGGGAATCTATGGAGCATTACTATTTTGGTAGGTCTTGACACCTCCCAAAGAGATAATGCAGCTTCTTATGAAAACCAGATGGGGCTGGATGGCTGCAGCCTGCCCAGTCAATGCCAGAAGCCTGTGTCCTCTGAGCACTTTGTAGTTACATCTTAAAGCTGTTGTCCCAAACACTGGGATCACAGACACTCACCTCAGCAGACCATGGCAGGTGCCTTATTTTGCTGTAGCTTGAAGGATATCAGGGTTCCTGAGGTTCAGTGAAATAGGACCCAGAGGCCTTCTAGCTTGGAGAACTCCATACTGTATTTCCATATTGTGGTGGCCTTTAGTATAGTAAGTTATATACTCCTGGGATCTCCACCAAGCCTGAACTCCCTATTGCAGGACCCAATGTACCAGAGATACAGCCTTGCAGGAGTCTGGCCTAAGCACCAAAAGATCATCATGCAGCCTTGATGTTACTGTCTCTTTCTACATCAAAGACTTCTTGAATGGTCTTAGCTGTATCCCCTTGTTACTAGAAGGGAAATGGTGGAAGCTGGTGGCTAAGGTTTGGCTTTGAGGCCAAAACGTCAGTTCTGGCCTCTTGTGTACTCTCTCTTCTTCCTCATACTACATGTTCAGGTCACATGCCCAGAAGTGGGTTCTGATCCCCATCAGCTCCACTCATGCACTCCTCTCCCACGCCCACCTAACCACACCCTGCCCTCAGTCACCTGCTGATGCCCAGCATAGTCAGAGGACTGGTCCCAATTGTCTTAACGACTGTAGAGATCACATGACATTTTTTATAAGTATATTTTATTGATTCGCTGTTACAGTTGTCCCAATTTCTTTTTCTTTTACACACCTCCACCCAGGATCTCACTTCCTCCTGCAGTCCTCCTACCCCCCCCCCCCCCCCCGCCCGCCTTAGTTCATGTCCATGGGTTGTGCATATGTTCCCTCATTTCACCTTTTCCTATATTATTCTTAACATCTCCCTGTCCATCTGTATCCACTAGTTATGTTTCCTAATCCCTGCACCATTTCCTCATTTTTTCCCCATTTCTCCTCCCAGCTGATAACCCTCCCAATAATCCCCATACCTATGATTCTGATCCTATTCTGGCTGTTTGCTTAGTTTGCATTTATTTTCATTTTTTTTTAGGTTCTGTTGTTGATAGTTGTGAGTTTGTTATCATTGTAATGTTCATAATTTTGATCTTCTTTTTCTTGAATAAGTCTTTTTTTGTTTGCTTATTATTTTTTGTTAGCTTAATATATTTATATTTTATTTATTTTTCTTAAACATATTTTATTTACTTTGCTATTACAGTTGTTCCAATTTTACCCCCCTTTGCCCCCCTCCACCCAGTGCCCCATTCCCTCAGACAATCCCCACCTTAGTTCATGTCCATGAGTCATGCATATAAGTTCTTTGGCTTCTCCATTTCCTTTGTTCTTCTTAACATCCCCCTGCCTAT
Organism: Noctilio leporinus; assembly: GCA_004026585.1. Classification (NCBI taxonomy): domain Eukaryota; kingdom Metazoa; phylum Chordata; class Mammalia; order Chiroptera; family Noctilionidae; genus Noctilio; species Noctilio leporinus. Next base: position 162,041 of record PVIW01002123.1, read on the forward strand.
TCTGTAACCACCAATGTGTACTTTTTTTTCCCTTTCACATCCAGACAATTCACCATTTAGTTACTGCTTTCTGTCAGCTTCTCAAATCATATTAATACAGTTTACTTTTCATTATTTCAAAATGCCTACGCTAATTCATTTGTTTAAAGAATTACTCTTTTAAGTAATATGAATTGCAATATTACCAAACACATGCAAAAATACTTTTACACACACATATATTTTTACACATATTTAAAGTAAATACTGAAAGTATGCAAAGTACATTTTGAAGAGTTAATACAAAAATTTTAAAATATGCCAATAGCTTACATAATTATTACATGTTAAATGATAGTACTGTAGATATATTGTAGCAAATTAAGTAGTTTTTTTCTTCTTTCATACTTATCTTAAATAAGTCTTTTTAACATTTCATATAATAATGGCTGGGTGTTGATGAACTCCTTTAGCTTTACCTTGTCTGGGAAGCACTTCATCTGTCCTTCCAATGTAAATGATAACTTTGCTGGATAGAGCAATCTTGGTTGTAAGTCCTTGCTTTTCATCACTTTGAATACTTCTTGCTCGTCCATTCTTGCCTGCAAAGTTTCTTTTGGGAAATCAGCTGATAGTCTAATAGAACCCCTTTTTAGGTAACTTTCTTCTTATCTCTTGTTGCTTTTCAGATTCTCTATCTTTAATCTTTGGCATTTTAATAATGATGTGTCTTGGTGTGGTCCTCTTTGGGTGTAGCATTTTTGGGACTTCATGCTTCCTGGATTCGTATGTCTTATTTCATTCACCACATTTGGGGAGTTTTCCTTCATTATTTTTTCACACAAGTTATCAATTTCTTGCTCTTCCTCTTCTTCTGGCACCCCTGTGATTTGCATATTGGCACATTTAAAGTTGTTCCAGAGGTTCCTAGGTCTCTCCTCATTTTTTTCAATTCTTGTTTCTTTATAATGTACTGGTTGGCTGTTTATTTCTTCCTTATGTTCCAAATCATTGATTTGAACCCCAATTTCCTTCCCTTCACCTTTGGTTTCATGTGGATTTTCCTTCGTTTCAGTTAGCATAGCTTTCACTTCTTTCCTTCTGCATTTACTATACTTGAGCATATCCGTTAAGTCTGTGAGCATCTTTGTCACCAGTGTTTTAAACTGTGCGTCTGTTAGGTTGGCCATCTCCTTGTGGCTTAGTTCTCCCACCAGTACCTTGATCTGTTTCCTCTTTTGGGTCATACTTCTCTATCTCCTCAACTTGATAGACTCCTGTGTTTGCCTTTGTGTCTTAGGTAGAGCTGTTGCTCTTGGTACAGTGTAAGCGGTGGAGCCTTAGGTATTTGTCAGTCCTGGGAGACCCATTTCACCATGTTGTGGTACTGTATGAGGGGGAGGAGTCTGAGAGGGAACAATGCTGCTTGCTCAGCACTCATCCTTTTCCAGGCACTTCTTCTGCTTCCCATGTGGGACTGGTGCCTCTCTAGCTGTTGCCCTGGTCATGGTCCCCAGAGTGGGTGGGTCTGCAGATATTTTAGGACTGTGGAGGCCTCTAAAAAACAGAGTCTGCTGAGAGATGAGCCGTTTCTTCTACCCCAACTGGTTTTCACAGTCAGAAGGAATGTGGCTTTATTTTCCCCCTGGTGCTAGAACTGTGAGCTGTGTGATGTGGCTTGGTGCTGGGAGCACTCCCCAAGTGTCCCTAATTTTTTTTTTTTTTAAATGTGTGATTATACTTTTCTGCTGGCTGGCCACAGCAGCTGTCCTACCTCAGCTACCTTACGGCCAAACTGCACCACCAAACTACCTCCTCTCCGTCCTGGCTCCGCCCCCCCCCCCCCCATCCTGTTGAGTATTCCTTCTTATAGCTTTGTCTGTTGGGCTTCCATGCAGCTTTATTTCCTGGAACTTCTGGTTGTCTCTAGTTTTCAGGTAGATGTATACCTTGTTAGTTGTGGAGTGAGACACAGCCTATCTACCCACGCCTCCACCTTGGCCAGAAGTCTGAGATCATGTGACTTTTAGGGAAAAACTACATTTATAGCTTACTTTGAAAGAATGTTCAGATTTCTTTCACTTTAAAGTTTTCTGCTTTAATAGCTTCATATTTATTCCAATTTATCTCAATTTGTAGAAACCAGAGGGTATTTCTGTTCAAGACATCACTGAGATTGCCAAAAATGAGTTTATGGAGCCTTTTTTCTTTTAAGAGAAACTAGCTTTGAAGCCAGACCCAATAGAAAACTCAGGTCCAGGATCCTAGGACAGAAGTCACCACACAAGGGTGTCCTGTGGGCCCTTTGTATAGAAAGTCACCCTTTGTATACTGATACAGGAGCAGGATGGATGCTTTGTGCCAGCAGGAACTGGTCATGGCAATGCATGGGGGAGATGTTTACTCTTGGGGTAAATATTTGGGTGGGAAGTTTATGTTTCATGACACTGAGCACAAATGGTAAATAAAACCATTTTGCTGTGATTTAATCACTTCTTATTTTCTCACAGACTCTTGTGGAAGCAGATTATGTACATTAGGGAGACTCAGCTCATTCATTTTCATTGTGTAAATCTGCTAGAGAAAAAGGTATAACTTCTTCAGTGCCCCTTTAGACTCCAGTGAGGAAAGAAACCTCATTATTGCGGTGGGGGTGGGGGAGGAGGACAAGAACAAAATAAACTTTTTCAGGAAACCATTAATATCTGAGTCAGAACATCTCAGCCTGATACAGTGAAAAGAACTTGGCCAGGAAGAGAGGAGACCTAGGATGTAGACTGAGTGACCCTCATTCTCATTCTCAGCTGTGGGACTTGGAGATGTGATCCACACCCACCTCCGAGCTTTTGTTTCTGAAGGATTGGAGTTGGTGGTTTCTGAGTTGCCTTTTATTCTAACAGTCTCTGGACTTAAGAAATGTGCCCTTGGCTGTGTGGCTCAGTTGGTTGGAGTGCTGTCCCCATACATGGAAAGGTGGCTGGTTTGATTCTCTATCAGAGCACATACCTAGGTTGTGGGTTTGATCCCAAGTATGGGAGGCAACCAGTCAGTGTTTCTCTCTCTCCCTCATGGATGTTTCACTATTTCTCTCTCCCTTCTTTTCTTTCTAAAATTAATGAACATCCAACCAACATCCTTGGATGGTGGTTAAAGAAAGAAAGAAAGAAAGAAATGGGCACTGAGAGAGTGACTTCCTCAGGGCACTCCTCCAGCTCAGGGGGTGCAGCTGTTCTCATTTCCATTAGGAGATGTGCTAGGGAGTACGGGAGAAGGAACTGAGGCTTTGGAATTCAAGGGGTGTGGGTAGGCATCCTGCCCTGCCACTTACCGGCTACTTGATCTTTCTTTTCTGCAGGGGACAGGAGTCTCCTGTCTCCATGCTGAAGATAACAGTTCCGATCTCCAAGGTCCATTTGGGGATTGAAGGAGATAATACATGTATGTCTAAACTGCTTGCTTAACCTGGCGTCTGACACAGTAGGCCCCTGGTAAATGCTAGTTAGCGCCCTTACCCTTTTACCATTGTTGACATCACGTTAGCAAGAATTCCAAAAATTAGAAAAATAATGTCACCTACCCTCACCCCTCCCCTCCACAAGAGCTTCTGTTTTTTTGCGTTTTTCCAGTAAGAGCTTTTATTTTAACAAAGGCACATTCAATATTACTTATTTCCTTCAGTGAGTGGTATGGGTTGTGATTTTTTCATCTGTTTATACAAATTGTCAGTGCTGCTTTCCGTTTCCCCTTGGTAGCTGCAGTTGCCATGCTAACGTGAAGGGCTGATTGCAGAAACACATGCAGCTGCTGTGCTGTCCATCTGCACGGGCCTGGGTGAGCTGCGTGTGTCCCAGCATGCAGCGCTCCCTGTGCTTTCAGCGTTTTGGGAGGAAGTTTCCAGTACCACAGCCTCACAGGCAGTAGTTAATCACCTCCAACTCTGGTGTTTGCGGTTAGTCTGGAAATGAAAGGCCATTTGGGTTTACCACAACGGAGAAGGAAGAGGATAGGGTATGTTTGAGGTAACCCCAAGGGAGGCAGCCAGGCCTGGGGTTTCCTGTGGGAGCTGGAAGCCAGGTGTCATTCATACCAAGGTACTTCAGGAACAGCAGAACCAGCGAGTTTACTGCGCGTGCATGTGTGTGCATGTGTGTGCACGCGTGCACAGTTCAGTATCACGCCTTTTCCCACCTAGATCTTTCTGTAGCTTCTTAATTTCCTTATCTCCAGTTTCTTCTACCTCCAGTCCAACTTCTACTCCAACTTCCACCAGATGACATTTTAAAAATGTGGACACTTCTCTTCTTAAAAAGCTTTGTGGCTTCCTTGCATTATACCTCTTATCTAGGGGATTTTCAGCACATACCAGCCTATCTCTCATTGCAGGCCCTGTGCCTGCTCAGCCCATCCTCATCAGCCCTGACAGCTCCAATGTTATCTCCTTGAGATCCTTCCTGACAGCTCCACACCAAATATAGACCTTTTCCATTGTATCGCCATGTTTAGTCCACTGCTACAGTTCTTATCACACTTCTGTGATTTCTTTTTAACCTTGCCCATGTAATAGGAGCCCCCACAGAAAGTGCCTGTTCTATCAGCTTTTGTAGCCCCAAGAGTCTGGCTTGGTGATGCTTCATAATATTTGTTGATTGGATGAGTTCATGAAGACACACTAAAAGAGCATGAATAAACATTAGTTATGAGTAAGATGCGGCCACTGTTAGTCTTGAAATCCAAGACTGGATACAGACACTGTTAGTGATTTGCTCATTTTGGACTTCATTTTATATGTCTTTTATTCCTTACGTAGAGACAACAGCAGTGGTGAGCAAACAGCAAATCCTTGGTCACACAGAACTTGAGCTTCGTATTTCCTTCGTCAGTCCACTCCTGTGGTTCAAGGCATCTGAAAGCCTAGATTTTACACTCCACTCTTACCAGCTTACCAGCTCCTGCCGCCATGTAACTACAAGCAAGGCACTTAAGGAAAAATAGAAACTAACGCTTGGAGCAGAACCTTCACATATCTTTCTCATTTAATTCCCTCCCACAGCACCCTTTGAGATAGTTATTTATCAATTTGGTTTTTTAGAATGAAGAAAGCGAGAATCTGAGATGTTAAGTAACTTGCCCGGGATCACAGGCACAACAAACAGAAAGCTGGAGGATGAATGTAGCCCTGAGTCTCAGACCTGTGCATGTCCTGCTTGATGGCTTTGTTCTCCCTGAATCTGTTTCCCCTTCTGCCCTCTCACAGGACTGCGGTGGTGGTGGTGGTGGGGTGGGGGGCAGGGAACCAATGATGGCTGTGCAAGTGTTCTGCAGGTTGCTGTGTGTCCCTGGGCGTGGGAATGTTGTCACTGTGGCCTGTCATCAGGATGGTGCACCACCCCCCAAAAACTAGTGTTGGCTGCAGTGGTGAGACAATGCTCAGCTACTTCTTTCTGGCCCAGACCCTGACCTTGGTCTCTCTCTTGATGAGTGTTAATTTTATGCCAGGCAGCATACTAAAAGTACTTCACAGTCATTATCTCATTTAATGCTTCATAAAAACCTTAAGAAGCAAATACTATAATACCAGAATTAGTTCCATTTTATAGGCAAGAAAAACTAAGGTGCAGAGAATATAATAGACACCCTTAAAGACTTACAGGAAAGTCTCCGGGCAGACAGCCCTCAGCCTGCCTTCCCCACCAATGCTCTTAACTACTACACGGAACTGCCCCTGTTTCCTTCAACCCCCTCAGGAGCGTCAGGCTTCTTCAAGGGCCCAGGTTTTCACCCTGTGATCTTGGTGGGCTTATAAGTGGCCTCTGCCAGCTCTTCCTGACGCTGGAAACTTTTGCCTTGAGCCTTTCTGGGACCCGGGGATCAGGTGAAATAAAGCAGCTCCAGAAGAACTAGGAAGGGAAACACTCAAGTCAAAAGACCAGGGTTCCAATCCTGGCCCTGCTAGTTAACTAGCTTATGTTAGTCTCTCAACCTCTGTGAGTCTGTTTCCTTTTCCGTAAAATGGGGATAATGACATCACTGAGTTGTTCTGGGAAATGACGTAAGTTCTCTACCATCTGCGAAGTCCTTGTCTTAGCTCAAGTTGCCAAACATAGTACCAACAAATGGGGGCTTAATTACCAGATATTTATTTTTCACAGTTCTAGAGGCTGGAAGTCCAAGACCCTGGTGCCAGCATGGTTGGATTCTGGCGAGAGCCCTCTTGCTGGCTTGTAGACGGTCCTCTTCTCACTGCGTTCTCACATGGCCTTTCCTGGGTGCATGTGCCTGTGGGGAAATAGAGGCCTGGTGTCTGTTCTGCATCTGATAAGGGCAGTAATCCCAGCATGAGCATCCTTTCCTCTTGACCTCATCTACTTAATTATCTCCCAAAGATGCACTTCCAAATACCATCATATTGGGGGTCAGGGCTTCAACATGTGACCTGAGTGGGGCACAAACATAAAAGCCTTCCTTCTGCAATATTCACCATCATGATGTTAACGAGGATGAGGAAGGGAACTCTAGGACCAGTCACCTGCCAGTTTGGGGGACAGATTAAGTCACCTGCAAAGCGCTTATACCTCAAGTTCATGAGCAGCTCCTCCTTTTCACCAGTGCCTAATGACATCCAGAATGGAGCAAAGATATAATCTCACCCTTCAAGAAGTGCCTTGGAGAATTCTAAGTTAACTTTGATTGTTCCTTATCATCAATCACAGTTTCATTCTCTCTAAGCCAAGGATAGCGTTCAAAAGAATCCGCCCGAAGGTTTCCCAGGGAGAAGACAATGGACAAACCAGTTGCTATCTATGCCCCTCTTTTTTTCAGAATAAAAAGTCAATGGACAAACACAATACCTAGAACCATTTCCCAGCTTATGAATGTGATCCTCCCTAACCTGAGCCTTCATGCACAGTAGACAATGTCCCATCTCAGGTATGAGACTAAAATGTTATTAGTCACTCCTTCTTGTTTGGATAACTTACTTTCAGAGGTACAGTCATTTATTTCAAACCAAAAGCCGAAGCTTTGCTGAGAGACGTGTCAGCACTGGATCTAACCGTGAGCTAAGAAAACTGGGAAATCTCACATTTAAGGGTCATGCTGCCGATGAGCTGACAGGATGCAGGTGTGGAGCCTCGTAGCCTCTCAGGCCGCCAGGGATTAAGTTTCAGGAGGAGCCCGCCTGGCAGGGGTGAAGGTGACTCACATGTGACTCACATGTAGAGACCTGTGCCCTAGGTGCTGGCTTCTGTGCTCCCTGGTTCATTTGGGGAGGTTTAAACTGGGGCTCCCACTTCTGACTGACCAGGTAGAGGCATCCTGAATGCCTTAGGTTGCCCATCTCCTTCCTCCCTCTTCCTCCTCCCTTTCCTTCCACCTTTCCTTCCTCATGCCCACGATGGCTGTGTGTTGGGATGGAAGGAGAGGGGTATATTTTGGGTGGGATTCGGGGACTGAATTAATGGGGTATGTCAGGGTCAATGGAGAATAAATGCAAGAAGGAACTTATAGTTCCTTTTCATTCTTGCACTTTGGACTCAAAGCAGTGTGGTGGCAGAGTCTGCACAGTACTGGGCACCAATGGCCCTGCTGTCATCTCAATTCTGCCACTGAAGGTGTGCCCATTATTTAAGTGCTCTGAGTCCCAGGTCCCACATCTAAATGGTGGGCTGCAACCTCACAGCACCACCCTGTTACCCCAGTGAGATGGCAAATGAATACGGCTTGAAAGGCATCAAGTGCTATTTATGTTAGCGCTTACATTAGTTATAATAACATCAACCACCAGTCATAGCACTTTCTGTGTGCCAAGTACTGATCTCAGCACTTTGCACATATTAACCCTTTTGTACTGCATAATAACTTTTAGCGATAGGTACTATTATTATTATTGCCGTTTTACAGAAGTTGAAACTGAGCACAGAGTTAGGCAACTTGCTTAAGATCACACAGCACACAGCTGATGGGGCTGGGATTCAGACCAGAGCACTCTCGTTCCAGAGCCTCTGCTTAACTATTCTTCAGTAAACGCTGGCCACAGTCTGGCCACAGAGGCATGGATCCTGGTAGAGCAAAAAGTGCCTCACTCCTGTCCGCACTATTCCTTGGCTTGCCTTTGACCAGTGGCCTCAGCCTGTCTACTGGGAGACACCCAGCCTCCGTGCAGCCCCATTTTATCTGCCACGTTGCTGAGATCTGCTCCATCTTGGGGATTCTGTAGTATCTCAGATTAACTTCACCTTCTATCCCTTGCCATCTGTCCTCACATGTCTCCTGTCCCAAAGTCCTGTTGATTCTTCCTCTTCCTTCCCAGTGTGTCTCACTTGTGCATTCCTGGTGCTGCTGTCCCAGCGCAGGTCTCCTTACAAGTTGCTGATCTGTCATAGAACACTCCTGGCTGCTTGCTGCTCCTTGCCGGCTCCCGTCGGCCACAAAACAGCTTTTGAAGGCTTTGCTCTGCCCCACACCATCCTGTTTGGGAAGAGTCAGCTCGTTGCCTGACAAGTAAAACCCAGCCTTCTTAGCTTGTCATTTAAGGTCTCCTGTGACCAGCCTTTTCCAGCCCGGCTCTCTGATTACTTCCCATCACGCACACTGCTGTCACCAAATGCAGGTCCAGCTACCTACTGCTACAAAAGCTGATACACCAGAGGCAGGTGCTGAGGTAAAGGAAAGTGGTTTATTTTCAGGTGCCAGCCACCTGGAAGACGGGGGACTCCTGTCTCAAAGCCCATCTTCACATTTTAGTGGAGGCAGATGTTTTCAATAAGGAGAGAGGAGAACAGATCAGAGATCAAGGGAAGGGGGTTGGAAAGTTCTCTACTTGAAGATGAGCTCAGTCCCTTCTGATAAGGCAAGTGATGGTCCAGTGTGCATCATCCTGGCTTCCGCTCGTCCTGGCTTCACGTCATCCTGATTCCATGGTTGAAAGCCAACAAATCTCCTGGAGCTGGGATGCCTAAAGAGGAGAACCTGTATCTTTTGAAGTTAGTTACTAGGATTCTTAGACAAACGTGCTGTTTAACTATAAGCTACATGTTAATCAGCGTCAGCATCTACAGAAACAGTGTCAAAAGAATGGTGGATGGGTTAGGTTCCCACTGTTACACTGTGACCCAGGAAAAACATAACTCCTCCCTCTTCCTGAAAGTGCCTTGACTTTCCTGCCTTTTTTGCCTTTGCTGAAGCCATTTCACCTCCAGAAGGGACCTCCTCTGACTGCCTCCCATCTTCATTTGTGCCTAAGAAACCCTAAGACCCATGGCAGATACTTATTATGAGGTCATCCATCTTGCATCTGAAGGACATAATCTCTTCCCCCTCTGGGCACCTTTAGTACCATTTTCTGTTGCCCTCTGGCAGGGGGAAGAGCACATTTAGGTTTCAGATCAACCTGGATTTGTATCCCTGACATCTCTGCCAGTACCTGTCTCTCCCTCACTTCTGCCCCTCCACTAGCAGTGAGGTCTCAACATCCTGTCTGATTCCCCCTTATTTCTCCTATTACATTTCTTCTCCATTCCCTTAGTTTCTACTTATTTAATGTAAGCAGTGGAACATGGCATTTAATAGCAGGGCTCTAGAGCCAGCATTCTGTGGTTTCAAATTCTGGCTTCGCCTCCCCTCACTATGTGACTTTGGGCAAATGGTCTAAGCATGTTGTGTTTAGTTTCCTGACCCATCAAATAAAGCAACAAGAGTACCCCGCCAGTGGCTGCTTTGAGAATGAAGTTATTTCATATGAAACTCTCAAAACACTACCTGGTACATGGCAGGTGATTTAATTTCAATCTGTTCTTGGTCACATCTCTCCTGTGTGTCAACAAGCCAACTGGAGATCATAAGCCACCTTATACTTTGTAGAGTGGAATTTCTGTAGCCAAAAAATAAGAAACCGAGCCCTCAGCCAGGCCACACCAGGCTCGATGGTGACTCAGGGATCATTACTGGAATGCATATCAGAGACCCACAGCGTTCTTCTTGGGGAACCCACGACATCCTGACTCTGTCCCTGGTGTGGTGCTCAGGAGGAGAGTGACTAAATGCTGCCGTTCAGTTGTGGTGACTGACTCATGAGAGAGGGTTGAGGGATGGGGACCCTGAAAGCCCATGGCTTCTGGCTTGTTTCCCACTAGTACATTGTTACTCAAGGGCCTGGGGCTGCTATGGGGGAGTGATGTCCAAGGGGGTTCACATGACTGTATAGCACCCTGGGTTACCCTGGGTTCCTTTGCCATCACTCATGCCCCCTGTGCCACCCATTTCCGCCCTTGATTTCCTCAGGACCCCCTTTGCAGTGGGTCCGCTGCCTGTCACAGAGAAGCGATGCACGTGGTGCTGGAAGGAGCCCTGGGGTGGAGCACACGGCAGCTCCTCATTTTGCAGACACAGAAAGCAATGTTCACGGGAAGCAGGATAGTTAGTAGTACACATAGTCAGGAGTGGAACCCCGAAAACTGATTTCCAAGTCTGTGTTCTTTTTAGGAAACCTCAGCAAAGTGAATGGATGGATCTGCTTGACTGTGGTGTGAGGAATGGGCAGAAGCAAGTACCGGTGAGCAAGTCTCAGGTACACTCTTAGTAGAGCCCACTCCACTTGGCTCCATTGGGCTGTCTCTTCTTAGCTCCTCCATTTACTGTCTCCCCAGAAAGCTGTGAGGCCTGGTGAAACAGCCCCGCAGGAAGGGACCCTGCTCAGGTACGGCACCCCTGCCCCTTTTGTCTCTCAGACATCTCTGTCTGAGGTAGCCAGGTCACACGACCTTGACCTTGGTGTTAGACAGGTTGGAGCCAGAATTACAGCCACTGTGGGGCCCTGGCCAATGTGCTTATCCTCTTGGAGCCTGTTTCTTCTTCTGCGCTCTTCTACATGAAAAATTAAATGAAATCACTTACAACTAGCTCCCAAAACAGTGTCTGGCATAGAGTAGGCATCTAATGTGTAGCACCTATTATTTTTCGTTACCAGTTATTTTAAAGTCTTCCACTAAGATTATCTTTATTATGCCAGTGGTTCCAGATGAATCAGAATCAGAATCAGAATTTTGTCGATGACACAGCCTGATTCAATAGATCTGGGATGGGGCCGGAGACTTTTCAAAAAAATACGTATTTGATTGATTATGCTCCTCTGTGCTTCCTGGACTTGTATGTTTATTTCCTTCACCAGATCAGGGAAGTTTTCTTTCATTATTTTTTTCAAGTAAATTTTCTGGTTCTTGCTTTTTCTCTTCTCTTTCTGGAACCCCTATGATTCAAATGTTGGTGTGTTTTAAGTTGCCTCTGGGGCTCCTTACCCTATCCTTATTTGGGGGGGAGGCTTTTTTCCCCTTGCTGTTCTGATTGTTTTTTTTTTTTTTTTTTTTCCTTCCTTATGTTCCAAATCATTGATTTGATTCTCGGCCTCATCTATTCCACCGTTGATTCCCTGTAGTTTTCCTTTATTTCACTTAGTGTAAACTTCATTTCTGCCTGGGTCTTTTTATGCTATTGAAGTACCCAATGAGTTCCTTGAGCATCCTGATAACCAGGGTTTTGAACTCTGCCTCTGATAGATTGCTTCTCTCCATGTTGTTTAGTTCTTTTTCTGAAGTTTTGTTCTGTTCTTTCATTTGGGCCATATTTCTTTGTTTCCTCAACTTGACAACCTCTCTCTGTGTGTTTCTATGCATTAGGTATAGCTGCTTTGATTCCCTGTCTTAGTAACATCACCTTTTGTAGGAAAGTACACTGGTAAATTGGGTGGGGTGGGAACTTAGGTAACCACCGGGACAGAGTGACCCGTGTGAGCCAGGTCGATGGAGGTTCCCATATGGTATGACTGCTCTGTGGCTCTGTGTGGGGAAGAGCTCACAAAACGGACAATGGCCATTGCCTGGCACCTGGAGTTTTATCTAGGAGGCCGCTGTCTCCCAGCACTCGCCCTGATGCCAGATACTTCTGTTTCTCCCCATGCGCCACTGGTGTCCTTCCACTATGGGCCCAGTGCTGGTGGGGGCTAGGGATTTTTAAAAAATTCACCAAGGAGAGACAGATTTACATTTGAATTTAAGAGCACAGAGCCCCCTCATTACCCAGTTTTCCTGTCATGAGTGTTGCTGGGGTTTTTTTTTTTCCCCCTACATTTTTTTCATTCCCTGCAAATGAAAGGAAGTTTTGTAGGTGGGCTGGCTGTACGTTTGAAAAGCTTACTGAGGTCTCTTAATTTGTCTGTCCTTCTTAATGAGTTACTTCCCACCATGACACTGATGAGCAGAGAAAGGGGTTCTGTCCTCTCAGGGGCAGGTGAGCACAGCAATTGAAAACACTGGGTTTCTGCGGGGGAAATCCCTCTGTTCAAATCCAAGTTCTCTCATTTACCGACGGGGGGAACTTGGGCTAGTTGCTTAATCTCCCAAGCCAAGCCTCAGGGCCACCATTTCCATCTGCTTTGAAGCATTTTGTTCTACCCTGCACTTAGTATTCAGTACATAGCATCCTTCTCTGTACCCCACCTCCCCAGCCCAGCTGTCTCTGGCCTCCTGTTTCCTGTCTTCAGTGGCCTGGGCTCACCTGTGACTTAGTCTACCCTCTTAACATCTTCCCCATTGATGTCCTTCCTGTCATCTCTATTGGCACAACGGCATCCACGTGCACCTTCTAACCACTTGCAGCCTCTTGCTCTGCCTTTTCCAGGTTCCCACTGGCCAGAGAACAGTTTCTCTCAGGGCTCCTGGTTAACTGTCACTACCCATCAAACAGCCCCTGCCACCCCCGTGCCTGGAGATTCGTGCAGAACTACACAGGCACCAACCTTGGCCTGAAATATACCACCTCAGGTCTCTCACAGATTACTCACACTTATTAGCATAGTTATTCAAGAAATAACAACAGTTTCTGAGGAGGAATGCTGCAGGTTGGTATTCTGAGAAGATGCCAAGAAGTGTGTTTTCTGCAAGCCATAGGCCTCATTTGATCCAATCTACTTCATCCTGTTGGTTTTTCTTGGCATTTGGACTTGTTTGAGGTAACCACTGCCAGAGAGTTGGTTTGCACCTCAAATTGTAATGTTGCTTTTGGGCTTGAAAGTTTGTGTATAAAGCACAGAGTTGCTATCAAAACTCTTTTGTCTGTTTCACGGAAACTCAGAGACAGGACAAGGCATAGCATTACGAGGGTCACAGAAGAGTCACTGGGGACAAAATCCACTCAGGTATGCAGCTTGGACACCCGGGGTGGGCGGCGTGAACCTGCAGAATCTGGTGCATTTGCAGATCTCCTCAAGTGGGTATTCTCAATCAGGGCTCATGGTCAGAAACCTACCCTCTTGCTGCTGATCTTTGTCTTTATTAATAACAGAGGGGAGTCAAGGTGGCTCCAGCCTTCCATTCATGTGCTGTCAGCGTGGCCTTGAACTCTCTTAGTCAAAAGAACTCTTTTGGGAAACCCAAAAACAGATTAAAAAAACAATGAAAAGTTCATCAAGGGATTATATCTTTATGCAAGTAAGTTATTGTTCGCAGAACCTTTGAAGTTTCCCTGGTTCTGGAGTTTTGAGACCAGTGCTGGAGTGGGTGTTATTCAGACTCCTTGTCAGTACAGGATTAGCAGAATTAAACCTTTGCAGTTGAAATTTAGGTTGTTATTCACATCCAACTTCAATCACAGTTTCTCTCCCATCAAAGCTGGCTAGGGAGGTACCTGGCAGCCGCCAGTGACTGGTAAGCCCAGCCAGCGGGGTAATTTCTGCTCGCTGCCTTATTAGGTGAGAATGATTGCTTCTCTCAAAACCTCAGACAGCCACGGCCTGTTAGGTGGGCCACACTTGACTTCTGGAAGCAACATTGGAAACGCAGGGCTCACCAGACAGCAGGATACTATGAACTGACTTGAGCATCAAAAGACACTGTAAACTGGGTGACTTCTTTTCTTCACATTTCTTCTATCAGAGAGGAACACTAAGGCAGTAAGTAGTTTATTTTATACAGTGCCTAAGGTTCCAAGAGAGATGAAGGAAATTCTAATCAGTATACCAGTTCCGGCAGGTAACAAGAAGCCTGGTGATCTCGATCTGTTGGGAGGGAGGGAGCTTGTCTAAAGCTTGACATTTGACCAACCTTCTTTCTTCAGCTTAAGAGAATATCCCTCCATTTTTGAAAACTGTTGCAAAGTGAAGGTTTTCTTTAAGAAAGCAAACAGATAAGTGCCAGCTCTTCATCCTTCTCCTGAAGAGCATTTTGAAGTCCCATTGACAAGCCATACCTCTGGGAATAGCCCAGCTGCTCTCAAGATTATGACAAAGGAATACAAGTCCAGAAACATGAACTTGTGATGCTAGATGTTCTCATGACCCCTGTGAGAAAGATAGTGGGGCTCGAGTTTCTAGGCCTGGGTCCTCTTTCTCCCAAAGACGAATCACCAGTGAGTCCCCATTGAATTCTCCGTATCACCAGTTAACTTTCTCAGGGGCCAGGGGCATGCATGTGGCTCGAGGAGCCCTTTCCACAGAGACTGTTGAATTGGGTGTGTTGAATTGGGTGTGTTAGTATAGCCAGGCCAAGAAAAGTGGACTGGCTCCGTGCCTGGGGCTAATCAGATGACAACCACATTCACCTTCTTTGTTTGATTTTTCTGTCCCTTATCTGACAGTGGGAAATACCAGATCTAGAAGCTGTTCTCTATGTGAAATTTCTTCTCTATTGTTACGGATTTTTCTGTAAGAATATGAAACCAGCTCAGAGGCCATATCAGTTCATCAAGGCCCACACAGTGGAGGGACTACATGAGTTCAGATCGTATTTCCATCTTCTGCCTTGATTACCTAATTCACTGGTGGCAAACACAACGCCCGCGGGCCAAATCCGACCCTCTGCCTTGTTTTATCTGGCCAGGCACCCTCAGCCCAGTACCTTGTTTCTACCCAGCTCACTTAACTTAAAGAAATAGTTACATTTATATAGTCCTAAAATTATACTCAGCCCTTTGAAGGCAATCTCGAAGCTGATGTGGCCCTGGGTGGAAATGGGTTTGACACCCCTGACGTAACCTGCTACCTAATAAGGACCTGGGACCCTAGGCAGGCAACCAGAATAGAATTATTATTAAGAAGTTTAGGTGGGACTGATCTCTGAATAAGGACTAGGTCCTATTGTCAAGTAGTCCACAAAGTTAGGGGCAGACCCATTATAGGACACTGGTTCTCAACCTTGATTGCACTTTATAATTATTTGATGAATTCTTGGAAATACTAATGACAGGTCCTGCTTCCAGATAGCCTGATAAAATATGCCTAGGGTATGGCCTAGGCATCAGATTTTTAAAAAGCTCCCCCAGTGATTCAAATGAACAGCCAAAATTAAGACCCACAAACAGAAATGGCATTTTGAAAGGTAAGGCTGGAACTGTTTAAATAACAGTTGTGCCAAGGGCAAGACCCAGAAGCAGTTCCAGTGTTGGGAGAGGGCCGGACACGGGGGTGGGTAGTAGACCTAGGCCAGGGCTGGACATCAAGCTGTCACACTCACTGCCCATGGTACTCATTGGAACTCAAGCCACCCTTTCCTTGCCAGCCCAGGGGCCTCCTGCACTTTTCCTCTGGGGCAGGTAACAAGGCCTCTGCTGCACAGTAAATGCAGGGCTGGTGAGAATGGCGTTGGCTGAAAAGCCTTAAGAAGATTCACTGGGTCTTGAGGGCTATGATTTTGAGGTTGATACTAAATCCGTCAGCGCGAGGCGAGGGAGAAAGACTTCACAAGTCAGCAGAAAAGCTTCCAAGAACAAGATTGCCAAATGGCTGATTTGCCAAATGTACACGATTCTCAGAATCTTGGTAATTTCACTCTGTGTCTGATTGAAAAATCACACTTGTGGTCTTGGACAAGGCAAGAATAAAAAAAATAATAATACACTTAATACTCATATGCATATGGACAGAGAAGTGTTCAGTTTGAAAAAGTCTTTCTTCCAAAGTTGAAAATCACACAGGGCAAGGGGAGTCGGTCACAGTTTTGTCAGAAACCCAGCAATGGTCCTTGTAGTCATGACACAGAAAGGAAACAGAAGTTGGAAATGGACATTTATTGTGCATTCATGTATACAACTTGTTTTGTGTACAGGATAGATCATTTCATACTTGCCGCATTCTCCGTTACCCTCGAAGATAGTTTCCATACACAAACATGAACCTATAACCCACCTGCTAAAGCCCTTCAGTGGCTTGCTTTTTGGCGCTCTTAAAACAGAACACATAATTCTTGATGAGGTCTACCAGGTGTTGCCCAGGGTGCCCATGGCCTTTCTACTCCAACCACAGCAGTTCCCCAGTGAGCCTGCTCCCTCCCACCGTAGGGCACTCACACACTCACACACTCACACACTCACACACGTGCTTCCCTCTCCCACTCCCGACCCACAGCCTCCAGTTGCTCTCAACTCAGCTCGTTCTGACTCTTCCTTCAGATCCCAAAGAAAGTGTATCAACAGGGTCCAGGCAGGAAACTGGTAACACGTCAGTTGTTTGAACCGAGGGGATACAACAAATTATTAAGTAAGTGCAAAGTTATTAACTAGATAACAAAAGGAGTGAAAAGAAAACTCTAGGCTGGGGTCTGAAACTATGGTCCATGGATCAGATCCAATTCATGGCCTGTTTTTTGTATGACTGATAAACTGAGAATGATTTTTACATTTGTTAAGGGTTGTTGCGAGGTAAGAAGGAACAGCTAAGATTACCTGTGGTGCACAGTTTGAAATATTTGCTCTCTGGCCCTTTACAGAAAAAGTTGACATCTGCTCTGAGATATCACAGTGGTGGCAAATGTAGGGCGCAGCCAGCACCTCTGTGGGAACAAAAGTTGGAATTATTAAAACTTAGAAACTTAACGTGAAGAGGCTCAAGGGCCTGAGACCCAGACCCTGAGGTGGGGTGAGGGGTGATGAAACTGGTTCCATATGTAGTAGAAAAATGGCCCTCTTAATGGAGCAGCTGCTGCACAGGTGACAAAGATTTGAGTGTGTGCCCCTCACAGGTGTGGAAGCCTACAGCCGTCACCTAGGAGGTAGACTGTAGACCAGAAGGAGCAGGATCCTTCCCTCACCTCTAGGCTTTCAGTCTCCCTCCTTCATACTTTTTGTGTAGAGCCCAATATGAAGGCAGTTTGCAAAGTAAACATGTGCTCACCACACCCCCCCCCACCCCCACCCCCATCACAACATACACTACAGAGGAGTGGGTTTGGAGCAAAGAGATAATGGCACAAGACTCCTTCCCTGAACTTCGAGTTGTGCTCAATGCCCTCTGTTGTATCTTTATTGTAGCACTTCCTACAGTTAGTGATTAATAATATCAAGCATTAACATAGCACTTACTGTGGGCCAGCTCAGTTCTCAATACTTTTCAAGATTTAATCCTCGCAACAGTCCCTATGCAGATAACATACTCATTTATTCCCATTTTACAGATAATGAAACTGAGGCATAGAGATGCAGCATAACTTACTCAAGGTTATACTCCATTTGTAAGTAGAAAAAACAGGCTTTGAACTAGTTTGTTTTAGGAACTGTGTTCTTTTGCCTATGCTGCCCCTCACTTTTAGTTTTACGTTTGTGAATCCTGACTCAGCATGTGTCTCCCTCATTAGACGGGCTTCATGAGGGCCAGCACTGGGCTTCTCTCCACTGACTGCTGGATTTCCTGTCACAAGGCCTAGCACACAGATCGATGAATATAGAAGAGAGACATAGAACAGCTCAACCAGAAGCAGAAGGACTGTGTTGCTAGTGAAATTTGGTGTAATGTTATTTTTGCCGGTTCTCTGTAGGGTTCAATGTGCTGATCCAGAAAAACTGTTTTTCTGCTATTTTGTAGAAGGCATTTTTGACCCGGCTGTATCAACAAAGCAAGTTGAAAGACGCCATCAGGGGCTCTTGCACTCTTCATTTAAATATTACACACTTCCTAGTGCTCTGCTTCTGAGGATTTGAATAAGGGCTAAGGGTCATCTAAATTGGAATTAGATATGCACAGTAATAAACCTGCATAAACAAAATAAGATCCATTTTGTTAGGATCAGCGAGCCCAGTAGGAGTGGACTGAGCCCTTGTCATGATGGCACCTCAGATGTTGACTGGCTCTGTGAACTGCCTGTCTCCCATGCCAGCGCTGTTTTGCTCTTTAATTAAATGAAAATCTGTAGATGCTGTTCTCCCTGTCCCAGAAAACAAAATAAAATAATGCTTTTTGAAATTGTAGAGTTTTAAAGTGGAAAATGACGGCGCTATCCAAAATTCTTTATTTCAGAATACATAGGCTCAAGATCAAAACAGAATATTCTCTAAGCTCAGATAGATTGTCTATTGACTACAAGGGTTTTGACCAATACCACAACAAACTTTTTTCCTTTGACATGTTCTGATTTTTGTTTCTGGAGAGGGAGGGAGAGAGAGAGAAAGAGGGGAACAGGCGTGTGTGTGCGCGTGTGTGTGTGTGCCTGCCTGAGTTAGGAAAATTATATTCCTGGTTCTGTATGAGAAGGGTGTATAGAGCATCATGAAACATTAACCCTCATTTTGTTTTAAATTACACACTAATGTTAATTGTTCTCAGAACTGGATTTTTTTACTCACAATTAAGTGTTTTAATCTTTTTGGTTTAATGGCGTATTGCTAGCTGAAGCCATTTGGCATGGCAAGGAGATGTCAGACTGATCATGGTGTGCAGCCTGATTTAAAACCAAACCCTGAACTCTTGTAAAGGACAATAAACATATTATACATGAAGAAAAGGGGGATGAATAAATGGATGAGGGATCACATGCAAAAAAGAAGATGAATAAGTGGATGAGGAATCAGAGTTGCAAAAAGTTAGGCCAACAGTTCATTGTCAGAGTAGGAATTCAGACCTAGGCCTGTTGGGAGCCAGGCCCATATTCTTCCCGTCAGGGGCTGGCAGACAAGCGCTTGCCAGCCAGTGAGGCATGAGGTTCTTGTTCTCAGGATGGCCTTGCGGCACTGTAAATTCATCACCGTCCTCTGTGTTTTGATCAAATGATAGTGTTCCTTGTGGCTCCCGAGTCATCCAGCATGTGTGAGCAGCTGTAATTCTCCATTCCCTGAGCATGTAGCAGGAGAGAAATCTCTGTGCTCTGTAAACACAGTCACCAGACCCAGGGAGCTGGGCCTCCTGGCAGAGCGTTCTCACACTTGTTCACCCTGTGTCAACTAACTACGGGTAGTTATGTCTGGTGAGGGATTTGGCCATCGGGTAGGGAGTCTTGTACTTTGTATTCTGTATACAATTCAAGTATTTACATTTATTTTACAATGAGCATACTAAAAAAAAAGTTTTTTTAATACTGAAAAAGTAGTGTTTCTTCTGGCAAATTTGAACAAAGTGAATGACCTCAGGACCTGTTTGCCCCTTAGCATGGCATCTTCTAACTTCTGTTCACCTCTCTGGTCTTACTTTCTCTCCACCTCGTATGGCTCCAATGCTTTCCAGGTTCTGCATGTGTGTTTCCTTTTCTCTCTGCTTTTTGTGTTCACTTAGAGTAAAGCCAGCATCCCCCTAACGGTGTACGAGGCCCTCCATGCCCTGGCCCTGAGTTCTCCCCTTTACCCTTCCTCTGTTCCTTTACCTCATGACAGAGTAGAAGCTCAGAGGAAGAGGAGGGAACTGACAGAGAAAGGCAGAAGAGCAGCAGGCTTTACAAAAATTTATTTATTCAGTGAACCATGTGGGCTATTTTAAGATCAATGAAATCCAACTTAGTCAGTTTTCTGCACTAGTTATCTTAGATATTCCTGCGTCAGTAGCAGCTCCAGAAACTCACATAATAGTGTGTCCTAGGGTGATAATCTAGTTGGGTGGGGCATCGGGAGGAAGGAAATAGGGGAATGGCCTCAAAGCTGTATTTGTATAGTAAACATATTGTTTGTAATTGATTCTATGTTTATTGGGTTGGAATGATTTTTCAGAGAATCTACAAATTTTACAGCCACTACTAATAACAGTAGATGCCAGATCTCTGCTGGTTAAAATTGAAACCAGCTTGATCTAGATTAAGAAAAATAGAGAACAGAAGGTTATAAGGGCGTCAGACAGACCGGGTCAGTGGAATTTAGGCAGGCCCTGGGGAACACTGGAACCAGAGGCTGGAAAGCCCTCAGAATACTCTAGCTTCTCTCTTCGCTTATTGCCAATAAGCCAACTACTTTTCAATCTCTCTTTGTGGGAAACATGGTGCCCCACTGCTCCCACGTTTATATTAAACTTCCAACCTCAAAGAGAAACAAAGTCAGCCATCTCTTGGTCTCAATACTAAGGAGAGAAAGAATGGGTTGGTCCAGCCAGATTCAGGTGGCCACTCTTGGTCCAATCAGTGACAAGAAGGAAGAGGTCACATTGGCACACTGTCCATCACGGCTGCTGGCGACAACTGGTAGATGACCAGGCGTGTGTTTGGGGAAGGGGGTAAGTCTGAGCCGGGCAGACATTCTAAAGGTGTCTACTGTATTAAGATAAAAAGCCATTTATAAACTGTAGAGGAGAAATATGCATCCATGGCACATTTGGACACAGAGAATGCTTGATAAGTGCTTGCTGTTGAAGGGCCCTCATAGGTACATGTGAAATGATCTATTGATTGAGTTGTGGATTAAGCTAGTACTTCTGTTACAGTGTCTTGGTTATTTGGTTCTTGACTCTCTGGTAGCCTCAAAAATATGGAACCAAAAACAATAATAGCAAAGGCTTACGTAGCACCTTAATGTACCAGACCCTGTTCTAAGGGCTCAACTTTCTGTTAATTTATTTGAATTAATCTTCACAACAGTGCCATGAGGTAGATACCATTATTATTTTCATTTTACAGATGAGACCCAGAGAGGTGATGTCATTTACCCCAAGTCACATTGTTGATAGAAGATGGAGTCAGAATTTGAATTCAGAGTTCAGCTTAAGAGTCTCAGCTTTCAGGAGGAGTAGATAAGGATAGCTGAAAGACTCTGAAGATGGGGCTGGGATAACATTCTGTGATGGATCAACTTGCCAAATAAAAAAGAAAGACTCTCTTTTGGTTGACATGGCAGCTGGAGCCAGGAACTAGAGAAGCTACACCAAAATATGAGATAAGAGATAAGAAAACATCAAAAATATGGATGGATGAAATAAGAGACTAGACAGAAAAGGTGGTGTGAGGACAGTGTGAAGCAGGAAAACCATAGAACAGAACTGGCAGGAAGAAGTGTCTGTCAAATTGTGGTCCATAGACTTTCTTAGTTCTTAATTAAAATGCAGTTGTCTGGGCCCCACTCAGGACTGAATCAGAAATCTATTGTTTATTAGAAATCCACATGTTTTAACAAACCATGTTAGGCATTCTCATTTTATGAGAACCCCTAGTGAGCAGCAATTCCACAACCCCGTAGGTATCACTGGATATAGCAGTATCTTCCTTTAATCTATATACTATAGCAGAGAAGTGTGCCATACACTTTGTAATGACTTCCATTGATAGGAGGATCTTGAATGAGAACCAAAAATGCTGCACTTTAATTCTGGCTATGTCACGAAATAGCAATGTGGCCATTGGCAGATAATTTCTCTGAAGTCTAAGATTTCCCTTCTATCAAGGATGTAGGTTAAACAGGATCGGTGAGAGATAACTGAAACACATTCTTCCATCCATGTCCACCACATGCCCTGCAACCTTCCATGTCCTCCCATGACAATGGCAGACATTTATTGAGCAATCACGACACTTCTTGATGAGCTCTGATATGGCTTTCCAGTATTTCACACAGTGGTCCAGGTTCATTAACAATTGCTTGGGACAGCAGTGTGGGGACTGACTGGAGGAGTGGGGGTGGGAGTTGGGGGGATGGAAAGGGTAGGGGAAAGCATTGGGGGGGAAATTGGAACAACTGTAATAGAGCAACAATTAAAAAAACAGTTGCTTGAAGTTGGCTTCCAACTTCCTATTTCTAGGCTGGATGTTCCACAAAGTTTCTGTAAACTCTGAAAATTCATAGCCCTCTAAAGGATAAAAGCAGTTTTATTATTTTCTTTAAAGGGTACATTTTGACTTATATAAAAATTCATTCAACAAATAGTGTAATATTTAATAGTTCAATAGTCTGATCTTTTAAATTTCATGTGGACCGTCTTTCTCCCAATTGTTCCAGTCTAGATTGTAATTATGATTTGAATGTTGCATGTCCTAAAAACCCTCTAAATCTTCATTATTAAATTATGCTAAAAGGTTAGACTAACCTGACCTTAAACTTATGTTTTAGGTCAGCATGAAAGTTCATAAATACAAGTTTAAAATTCAAGCATTTTCTACTTTAAAATAAAAAGAGGGGAGAGGGGTGAGCTGTGAAGAAAGTCCTAAATTTAAAAGTACTTTAGGAAAAAAGACATAAATAAAAACTTTTTAATGTGACGAAATCAACCCTGGACTATTGATTACTCAAAAGAAATTCTCACGCCAATTGTAAATAATTCTAAGTCCTGCATTTTTGTTTAAGAATTCTAAGAATCATGCTTATTATACATTAGCCAAGACTAAAAGGGAAGAAAAGTTTTAAAAAGACGGTGCAGTTGACCCTTATTGTTCTTAAGTCCCATGAATTCTGTGCCAATGAAAACATTGTTTTTCTTTCTACTGGCGCTGGGTTGAAATAGTTGAGAATGATGATTTCGCTTCATTTATTAACCTCAAAGAATACTGTGTCAGGATGGGAAATGACTATTTCAAGCAGGCAAACAATCTTCCTGAAGCAATTACAAAGAAATCTGGAGTTGGCCTGAATAGGTGGGCTTTGATATTCTGACCTGAACTCAAAGCAGGACCATTTTAATTCAGGACAGCCTGCTGTGAGGCCTGGGAGAGCTCCCTCGAGGTTAACTGTTCCCTGGATCCAAAAGCAGACCTTACTTCCGAGCAGGCCCATCAAGGGCTTGGACTGAGTTGTATTATCTAACCAATCACGCGGCCTGAGAATTCTCATACTTTGATGGGAAAATGTACCAGACAAGTGGCCCTAGGTCAGATGGAGCCCATTATGTAAAACCTCAGTAAACTGGACTGAGCTCAGCTCTAGAGGGCAGAGAGATGAGCTAAACTAGCAAAATGTCTGAGTTATAAAATATATGCCCAGAAAAAGATGCATTATACTACGATACACAAGTAGCTGAACCTAACTCCTCGAAGTGTATTGCCAGATGGAGGTGCTCATAAGGCCACCCCTTTGTGAGGAGCAGAATCAGTGTGCAAATGAAGGGTGCTGCCACTTCCTCAACTGGCTGTTCCCTTGCATGTGTCCACCCCCTGTGACTATGTGGCATTGTGCAAAGTCCCTTGCATGAAGCCTGACATATTAGAAAAGACGTATGTTCAAACATATTAGAAAAGACCCTAAAGGGAGGCAATCTGACAACAGCTAACAGCGATCACTGACACCTTAAATTTATACCTGAACTCTCTGATCTTGTGTTGGTTCATCTGTAAAATGAAGGCATGGCCTCTGTCCCATCTTCCTCACAAGGAAAGTTCAGTGGCCTGAGAGGACGACTTGCTGTCCTCTCCCAGGCCAGTCTCAGCGCCTCCTGGTCTTCCTTCCTTTTGCTGCTGCCACTCTGGTTGCACTTTGCTTTACCTCCCACCTCCTTGTGTTACCAGCTCCGTTGTGCTTTGTCCACATAGCTATGTGGCCCACTCTCTCACTTCCTTCAAGCCTTACCTTCCTGGAGGTCAACCTTGACCAGCCTCTTCAATACCATGACCTGCTCTCTCCCCATGTCGTACTCTGGATCTTTCTTATCCCATTCGACTTTTTTCCCTTAGTGCTTATCACTGATACACCTTTTTGCTAACTTATTATCTGTCTCCCAAATGAAATAGCCTTTAAGGTTGTCAGTTGGTTGGTTTTTTTGTTTTTTTTTTAAATTGTACCTAGAAGAGCAACTGGCACCCAAAAGGGCACTGAATGCATATTTTTTATTTTTTGTAAGATTTATTTATTTATTTAAAGATTTTATTTTTATTATTTCCAGAGAGAGGGGAAGGGAGAGAAGCAGAGAGGAAGAGCAAGACATCAATGTATGGTTGCCTTTCACCTGCCTCCAGCTATGGACCTGTTGGAGACTTGGCTTGCAACCAGGTTATGTGCCCTGGCTGGGAATCGAACCAGTGACCTTTGGGTTCACAGGTTGGCGCCTTATCCACTGTGCCACCAGTCAGGGCATCAATGCATATTTTTTGAATGAAAGCTAAGCCTCCAAACAACCAGAAAAGCCTATGAAACACAACTCATTTGATTTATCCTGAGGGCAGCCTTAGAATTCCTTTCCTAAAGCTTATGGCTATTATTTTTAGGTACCATCCCAACAAATAGGCTCTTTGGTTTCCCAGTTCACAACCATATGGGAAAAGAGAACAGCCCAGAAGATGGCAATATGACAGCAGCCAGCAGTGGTTGCTGACGCCTTGACAATAAGAAAGGAGGCTGAAAACTGAAAAACAGCTGGGAAAATAAAAAGGTCACATGTCTGAGGCCATTTTATCATAGGAAGGCAGAGAGCCTCAGAAGACTTCAGTCACATGAAATGATACACAGTTATTGTGTTTAGATCATTGTAGTCATTAAGGGAAATTGGATCATGTTCTTTAAAGCTACTTAGAAGAAGGTAGGAATGTTATTCAGTGTAGTTAGTAAACCATTTATTGAACATACAGCAATGACAAGCACTGTGCTAAGTGCTAGAGTTTTAAATGAAGGTATTTTATAGTCCAGAGCATGAAACAGATATTGTAAATAACTTTGTCTTTAAATTTTGTCCAAAAATGTTGAAATTTCAGCACTTCATAGGGAATAATTTAATTTCACTTGGAAAACATACTTATTTTCCAAGGGAAAAGTTCATGCCCTGGATCAATGATTTGTTGCTATGAATTAATGTGAATCTAAAGTTGGAGGAGCATTAGTCAGCTAATCAGGCTTGCACCACGGGGATAAATGTGCTGGCCTAATTCAGATATGGTATTTAATCCAAAGCCTTCCTTCTGTCCACTTCCAAGAGGTTAATTATGTTGACAAGTAAGATCAAACTTGGCAACCAGAAAGAAGCTGACATCTGTGGATACCATGGTTTTAACACACAATTTAACACTCTGGTATGCAGTTTCAGTTGTATTTTATAATTTCTTATGAGTAGGTTTTTTTTTTTTTTTTTTTCCAACGAGATTGCAAAGTTCTTCACATTAGAAACAAGGTCACAAATGTGACCAGGTCAGTGTTGTGTGTGTTCAGACTGAATGAATGTACGTTTCGCTAACATTCATTCATTGTCTCCTATATGTGAGTTCCATGCAAGACATTTGTCACATTATTTCATTTAATCTTTATATGGTCTCTCAAAGAATTTTGTGATGGAGATATTATTATCACAACTTTTGGAGTGAGGAGATGGAGGCTAGGTGATCTATTTTAAGTGATTTATGATCCTACATCTTGTCGTACATTTAAATTAAGATTCTGGATTTCAGGTCCAGTGGTGTTGAATAATGGGTTTTAGCCATGCCTGTCCTTAGTCTTCTACTGAAGTTAGTGTCATATCATCTCAGAATAATTTATAATTTTGGATTATTTATTTTCCTTTAGCAATTTGGCCCCTAATTTACAGATCAAGTTTTATATCTGTGCTACAACTTAGCACCCAAAATAGAAATTTTATATGTGATAGAACCAGAGTATATTTTTCTTTATCCTTTGGTTATTTCTTTTTTCCTACTCACATAGCTTGTGGTCAAATTATTTTCCTTAGACTTTCATACTAAAATAATTTGCCTTTGGGTAAAGGCCAAGCAGGGACCATTTTCAATTCTCTACAAGATTGTTTTTCTAAGCAAGGCGAGTGAAAGAATTCCTGTGTCTTATAGGGGCATTTGTACACCGGTTATTTTGGTCCATCAATTCTAGAATGTAGTCTCTTTTCAAAACTTTTTATCTTCTACACCTACCCTTAGGAAACAACCCAAAAACTACACAGAAAACTAGTGCAATGGCTCAAAAGCCCACACCAATGACCATTTCCAGATTCATGTAACAGTTTGTTTCCTTTGTGATGAGTTTGAAATTTTAATAAGGCTATTTAATTTTCCACTTTTCACATAGCCATGGATAAAAATTCCTTCCTACCTCACAGGAAAATAAGAATTGGAAAGAAGAACCCTCAAACTTAATAAAATAATCATATGCTTTACATCTGTTGATCACTTACCTTGTGCCAGAAATAATGTAAAGTGCTTTATCTTTATTTTTATCCTTAAGACATACATCCCCATGTGGTAGGTAATTTTCTTCATAAAAAATAGATGAACCAACATTCAAAGAAATAATTTATGTAAGAACCACTCAGTGACAATAAATGTCAAATCCAGGACTCAAAACCAAATCAGACTCGTTCCGGAACACTTGTTCTTCGTCTTTTTTAAAATAAATTTTTATTTTGGAATACTTTAAATGTTCAGAAAAGTTACAGAGTTAGTACAGAGAGCTCATGTATACCGCTTCACCCAGTTTCTCCCCATATTAACATCTTACATTTCCATGGTACATTTGTCAGAACTGAGAAGCTGATGTTGGTACATTACTAAATATTATCTTAACTGCAGACTTGTTGCAGATATCATCAATTTTTTCACTAAGATCTCTTTTCTGTTCCAGGATCCAATCCAAGGGACCACATCATATTTGTTACAATGTCTCTCCCACCCCCAATCTGTCTAGTTTGTGGCAGTTTCTCAGTCTTTCCTTATTTTTTATGACCTTGACAGTCTTAAAAAGTACTAGCCAGGTCTTCTATAGAATGTCCTCCAAGTGGGTTTGTCAGGTGTTTTCTCATGAATAGACGGGGGTTCTGAGTTTTTTGAAAGAATACAACAGAGGTAAAACCCTTGTTGGTTACCACTTCTGATACCATTATGGATAGTGTCACCTATATTATAGGTGGGCAGAGTACTTATTCCTATTTATCATGCTATCAAAGAATGAACTATAGCTCCAGTGTGAATTTGGGGGAAAAGGAGGGTAAGTCATTTAAGAAAATGATGTAATTAAAAATCTCATGATGACTTGCTTACTTTCATAGTAATAGTTGGCAGTTTGATAATTAATGTCAGCACTGAGAAGTTCCTAATGAAGTGATTATTTCAGGTGAAGAGAAGTTCCAATGCTTTCATGTTGGAAATATTTCCAAGAGAAGTTAACCTAAACATGGTGGATGTTTCATTCAGAAAACTTTGTTTAGTGTTATTCATGATAATGAAATATTGAAAATGTAGCATAAATGCCTAACCACTGAGAAATGTTTACATAAATTATAGCACATCTCCATAATGGTATATTATACACCGTTTAAAATTATGTTTATAAAAGGTGGGTAATAGTATAGATAATATTTAGGGGAAAATGCAAACTACAATATTGCATATTTTAATAGTCACTGCTAACAATATATGCATTGTTCATAAATGACTAGAAGAAAATATACCAAAATGTCAACAGTGGTTGTCTTTGGGGTGGTAGGATTAAGAATAAGTTTTGCTTTCTTCTATTTTTTCATACATTCCATGCAACTAAAATGTTTGTTTTCTTGTGTTTTAAAAAAGATGTTTTCAAGGGAGTATACTCTTAAACCACAAGAACATTTTGTGATTTTTAAGAGGTGATTACAGAAGAATCTTTGAGAGCAAAACACATGAGTTAGGCTTCATTCTGTTGTTAACCCCTAAGCCATAGGTCAGGATGCTAACATTCTCTGGGTGTGGGGAGCTGAGAAGAGGAAGGAGGTGCTCCATCACTTCCCACCGCTTACCACCATCACCTGCATATAAACACCCCACCCCACCTCAACAACCTTTCAAAGGCAGGGTGCACGCCTATTAGCTACTTGATTCTAGACAGAGACTGAGGTGGATACTTAACCAGCTCTGTGATCTTGAATCAAGAAGTAATATAAAAGAGTGATTAAGTGAAGTCCCACTACCTGGACTTGAATCTGTGCTTCCCTTTGCTTATCTGTTAAATGAGAATACTAACAGTATGTATACCTTATGAGATTGAATATAGTGGCTTATAACTGAATATTAATTTTTATTCAGCAGGACTTTGAGAATCCTCTACTAAACAATTTCTCAGATAACCTCTAGCTCTAAAATTTTATGAATCCGGTTACCCAGGGATTACATCTTCTCAAACATTGACTCTGAAAAATATGTATAGGGTCCAATGAAGCCAGAATCTAATATCTATTCATTTGGAAGAACTGTGTATAAATTCCAGCTTTGATTTCTGAAAGTCAGGAAAGCATGTCCCAAAAGGACTTCCATCTGTAGGCCATAGCTGTTGATTTTTCATCCTGGATCATGTTTAAAAAAAAAAAAAAAAAAAAAAATGGTTTTGCCAGAATAATGGTATTCTTACAGCCAAAAACTCTTAAGCGTTCTCTTATGGTCACATGTGACATGATTTAACACTTCAGACATTTTATGAAGAAGTAGCTCATTAATTCATTTGAAGAGGTTAAGTGCTGTGGAACCTGAAGTGCCAAACCATGAATATTTAATACAATATTAAGAAGAAGAAGAAGTGCCTTGGCCTGCTCAAAGGCTGGTGGATATGGAGAAGCTATTGAAAAGCTCAATTACCTGAGCACTTATTCAGGGGAGTGTTTGGCAAGTGATGAAGTGAGTATCAGAGTTTGAGGACTTAGCTTGGGGAGGCTACCAAAAGCGTCTTAGGCACTTGGTTGGTGACCATTGCCTAGAAGCTGGGGCGATATGGAACTGACATGCAAGGTAAGAGCACCACCGTGGGAACTGGGGGAACCCGGGGTCTCCTAAGGGAGGTTGTTCTTGCTTTGGGAGCCTTTGATGAGCAGCTGGTCTGCTGTGGACCCGGACAGAAAGGAAAACAAGACCCCAGTCGGCTCAGATGGAGCAAAGGGGGTCTTGGAATCACAGCAAGACCGTACATAATCCAGCCCCTGTGTTTTGAATTTAAATAACCTCAGATTAGGTCAGTTTAAGAGAGGATGTTTTACTCTAGTTGAGATTAGTTTGTAGCTTTTGCCTGAGTAGGGAAAATAAACATTTATACCACCCCTGGTGGTGTAATTGTCAATGGAGCTAGGTTCACCTGGATTTGAATTCCAGATTGAAAATTTATTAGCTGTAAGGCTGGGGCAAATTAGTTAGGCTCTGTGCTCCAGTTCCTTTTTATAAGTGCTGGAAAGCTTGTGTGAGATTCTGTTTCAAAGTGCTGAGCACAGAGCTAGGCGCATAGTGAACATCTAACCAATAGTAGCTGTTGGTGTATTGTCCTTGAAAGCAACCCTTTCAGGTGGTTCTATTATGGTTCCTGTTCTAAAGATGAGGAAACTGAGGTTTAGAGAAGCTGAGGTCAGGCATATAGAAACAGAGGAAGAGCCAACATTCAAAGCCTTATCTTCAGACTTAACTTCAAGGTTTTCTGATTACATGACGAGACAATGCCTTCCTCTGAGTGCAGCACCAACTAGATATTTCTGTCAGTCAAACAACAAGTATATTTTGAGCAGCTCCTTCTCTGAGTGTGCTGGAAAACCAAGGAGTGAAAAGTCTAGCCCTAGAGACTCTGCCAAAGTGGCCCGGGCCCTGCATTATGCCATCCCAGACCTGATCCAGACCACAAGCAGTTAAACATTCAGTAAGAACGGGTCAGCAGTGTGGCCAGGCATATGAGTCCTCATAGTTTCAGGTACTAGGGTAGAGAAAGAGGCTGAGGCCCAAGTTCAGGGCTATGTTGGGAAAGTCTGCTTGGCCTGGTGCAGTATCTGGAGTTTGGGGCAGTCCAAAACCAACGCCACGGCTGCCTGAGGTCTTCCACTCTGCCCTGGACTTTCTGACCAAGAGTTGGTTCAGTTTCTTTGAGCAAAACATACCCCCTGTGGTTGACCAATCACTGTCTGGGTTTCGAGTTGCTGCAAATCCCCATCATTTTTCCCGAAACTAAAAAGTAGACAGTCTGTCAGTCAGTCATTATTCATGCTTGTGAACAGATTTCCACATCCCTGCCAATCTGCCTTAGCGTAGCAGACAAGCACCCCTCTGCCATGCAGTGTGAAAGAACCACAGGATGCCTGCAGATGCAAGCACTCCCAGCACCCGGGCCACTCAGGCAGAGAGCCCCCCAGTTCCCCAGCTACAGCCACAAACAGAGGCCAATCAAATACTGGAGCTACCGAGTCTGGAGTCTGAGTCTCTCAGGCTGGGCCTGCCAGGGGGACTTTGGAATGGAAAGTGGAATGCCTTTCTAACAAAGAGTTCCACTGCACCTTCCATGTTTGTGCATAATTCAGTGTACACTCTGATCTCCATCCTTGTTAGTCTTACCTATCATGTTTGGGTTCAATTTAAATGCCCCTTCTTGATGCAATGTTAGGAGCAACTTTTTTTCCCTTTGGGCCTTTATTGTATTTGGTTTCTGCTTATTGATCACTTTCTTCATTATGAAATACTTCAGACACAGAAAAACTATAAATATTATTCACATCTCTGATCTATGTATTAATCATCCAGCTTGAGAAATGAAACATTCTAACTACATTTGATGTCCACTCTATTCCCCTCCTTGGTCATGTTCCCCTCCCTTCTGCCACCCTGATATATTGCTAATAAATTTGGTGTTTAATGATTCCCATGCATGCTTTAATACCTTTAATACATATATTCTTAAATGATGTAGCCTTCTTGTATACATTTAAACATTAAAAATTTAGCAATCACATCAAATGGAGGTATCCTCCTTCAACTTCTTCATTTTTGTGATGGGTTTGGTGATAGTACCTATGCTAAAAAGGTTGTTGTGAGGACTGAGTTAATACATGCAAAACACATAAAGTAGTGCCTGGTACTTAATGTGTTAAATAAATGTCAGCTATTGCTTTTTCCACTTTTCCATGTTATATATTTAGTTTTAGATTACTTATATATTTTAAATTTTTATTTATTGATTACAGAGAGAGAGCGCAAACTATTGATTTGTTCCACTTATTTATGCATTGATCGATTGATTTTTGTATGTACCCTGGCCAGTGATCAAACCTGCAAGTGTGACATTTTGGGATGATATTCTAAGCAACTAAGCTACCTAGCCAGAGCCACTTATTTTCATCACTATATATTTAGCATTCCATTGTATCAGTAAGCTTAAATGTATGTACTTCTCCATGGTTCTGCTGATGAACATTTAGTTGTCCCCATATTTTGCTGTTAGAAACAATTTGGCAATCAACATTCTGGCACATGTCTTCTTGTACCTGGGCAAGATTTCCTGACTTATATAAGGAGTGTGGAATTGCTGGTATGTATCTTCAATATACTTTAAGTCACTTCTGACTATTACTATAATGGTGTGTGTGTGTGTGTGTGTGTGTGGGTGAGAGAGAGAGAGAGAGAGAGAGAGAGAGATTATGGGTGCACACAACTCTTCTATTCCTAGAAGATTGTAAACTCTTAGAAAGCAAGTCAGATGGCATTCAATCATTCATTGATTCATGTAGCAAATATGTATTCAGCATACAGAATAGACAACAGGCTAACCCAGGTGACAGGATGCAAAGATTAAATGGCATGGATTGTCTCACAGGAGCCTCTGTGCTGGAAGACATGTTCAGGGCACGTGTAGTCAGATTGGTGGTCATTTCAGAGGGTAAGGTTTTCACTGAATATTCAGGATGAACCAGGCACTGTATGTATACTTTCAAACCCTTCATTAATGGCACTGCTTGCTAATTGGATGCCTGGTACTAGTGATTAATCTTGGCTTCAGTTTCTTCTGATGAGAAAGCACTATTTTATTGTGCCTAAGAGTGCAGGCCAGAGTACCAGTCCCAGCATCACCACATATTGATTGCATGAACTTGTACAAAGGACTTAACTTCTCTAAGTTCCTGCTTCTTGGTTTGGAAATCGTGCTAATAATGGTATCTGTCTAAAAGGGGCTTGGGAAGATTACATAAGAAAATGGATTAATGTATTTAGCACAGTGTCTGGCATGAAATAAGTTCTCAACAGTTGGCGGCTGTAATAATCATGCTGAATATGTCATCTATTAACCAAAAGATATGTGCCTTTTAGAAACCAGCACAATGGAAAGTCATTAAGGTATTTTTGCTTTCTTCATTGCACTGTGAACCATCAGTCTATTATGTAATTTTACATTTTAGAATATTACCAGTTACTTTTTCTTCTGTATGAATGTATAGTCATGATACATTTGATCTCAGCCATTCTTTAGAGAATGGAGGTACTTCGTTTTGTTTTCTGATTTTTTTCCATCCAATAGATTTGACTCTAATTATCAGAAAGAACTGATAACTCCCTGAGTTCCTCTTTACTGTCCTCTGGACCCTGGAGTTGGCTTCCAACCCATGAGCTCTATTGGCAGCTACATACTTGAACTTCTAGGGGGAGCTTAGCAAGTATTTGAGTCCATTGCTCTGCCTCTGGACAACACTGCCTTTCAACCATCACTGAAAACATCATTATTGTGAATGGATCCTCAGAGAAGAATTCCAGGATGATTTCCCAAAATGTATTCAGACACTGCCCAGATTGCTTCCATTGCATATTTACTTCATTTTACTAGTTGGGTTTCATTTCACAGTGGTCTCCAGCTCCCCACAGTGGCCCCTCCTAGGAATTTTTCCTAAATGAAGCAAGTCGGAGAGACACATAGGCCTTATCTTTTGGCTGCTTCTTTGTCTCCCTGCAAGAAACAAGCATAACATTTTGCATATAATGAGCTGCAGGTGAACTTTAATCTGCTACATCCATTGCAGAATGTTTAGAACTTTTCCTGTCTCTAAGGAGTACTTTTCTGCCTTTGTAACCTTATATTTAAGGGGTGTACTTCTTCTGTTTGAATTAATCAACTTTGAATAAAATGTATTTATGTTCCCCCAAACAACAGCCTAGTGCCAAACACTTGGAAAATAATCTGACAGCCATAATTTGGCTTACAGGGATAGTCATGGCACAACCTTCTTCTAGTATGCCAGAATGGATGACTCTGGGGCTCCAGTCTCAAGGAGGACAGAGAGGGGGATGAGAGCCCTCTTCAAGTATTGGAAGGGCCATCAGTAGAATGGGGAGTAGACAGATTCTGTATCTCAAGAAGGCAGACTATAGGCATTATAAAGACTTTATTGCAAGAACAACTTTTACTTGATGTAAAGACAAACTTTTAAAAAAGCAATGACCCTTCCATGACTGGAAATATTTGACTGGAAGCTGAAAAAACATCTATCAATGATATTGCAGAAGCGGGGGTGGAAAGGACCAACTCTAAATCTCGTATGGGATGGACTTTCTTTGTTGGCCTTTTTCTAATGATACTAACTTGACTCTTTAGGGGTATTTTTCTTCTGTAGTGAAAAATTATATCTTAACTCACTGATGTTATATACTATGGAATTAGAGAGAAAAGGATGCCTAACAATGTGTATGGTGAGAAACAAAAGAGAAGAAGGGATTAAGGGAGTTTTTGCAGCCTGAGATGGTTGAAAGAAGAGATGAGTTAGGGAAATTTGCAGGCTCCCAAGGCAAAGATATGAGAAGATAAAAGGTCTTGGTTTATTCAAGACATGTTCTCTGGGATGGCTTGACTTAGTACCATAAGGTTAAGGGTCAATACCATAAGACATAGAGGTTAATATATAGGGCTGATAGTTAAAATATTTATTAATCTTGAGGCTATGGATCTAAGCCCATCAAAATGCAGACCAAGTAAACATTAGCCCATCGGAAACTTTGACCAGAATATCACAACCAAGGAGCAGCAAACCACATTTGCAATTTAGAAAGATCATTTTGAGAGGAGGATGAATGGCTGAAATTCTTAATGACTATGAATGGGATGAGTTGAATAGGACTTATCCAGCAAGTTTCCGGAAGCAGTGCTACATTAAACTATAAATCCAACTATGAAAAAATAAGCATATTCTTCAGTCCAGAGCAGCAATAACAACAAAACCCAGGATGTGCCAAATGAAAATCAAGCTGTTGATTTATAAGAAATATAACCGTATCTCCTTCTCTGGTTGTTGTTGGTGCCAGACTGGTTTCAGGTGAAGCCTGGTTTGGCATTGATTCCTGAGTGAATTTGCTGAAAACAGCAACCTCACATGTTTACACTTCTTCCTCCTGGTAACACATGGATTAGAAAAGAAAGTAGGGATGATTAAGACAGGGAAGGTAAATGCCAGATAATCCAAAACTCTGCAAATGACCTCCAAGTCAAAATCAGCCAACCAACCAAGTCATGCCACCAACATTCCTCCACATTCTGTACAGGGAGAGCCATCAGCATTGTGGAGTATCAATCAGGTCCCAGTGGACAAAAATGAATGTTTCCATCATCCCCATGTGACAGCATGGGGCCTGAGCAGCATTTGGTGAACATGGGTCACTAGAGGGGTGTCGGGGGTATTTTGGGGAACTGCCAACCTCACAGGGCACAGCAGGAAGTGGAATGTGAGAGTGCTAAAAGGGCCCTGAAATAGCTTCACTAAAGGTCCACCATTGATTGATTCTTTAGGGTCAAGGCCAGGGATTCATCTGAGTGACATTTGTGTGTGTGGCTATAAATGGCTGGAGACACTTCCTTCCCTTTGCTGCCTACAAAAAGAACCTTAATGAGTCATATCCCTGAGATATCTTCCCAAACTCCAGCTCAGCCTAAAACGTCAAAGGCCTGAAGGGAATTGAGCCTCAGTCTACTCATCTATAAATAAAGTCAATCCTCACTTAACTTACAGAATGGCTATTGCATTCTTATAAGGTAAGAGACAAAAATGGATAAATGAATCACTGCTATGTAAAGGTCATGTGATCTTGTTATTGTTATTCTCAACTGAGCTCAGATAGTGTTGGGGAGGGAGGAGAGGTGGGATCTTCTCCCTGAAACAAGAACTCTCAGATTCTTCTAAAGGAGGGGCACACAGGGGCTTCCAAAGATCTTAGAAATTGGTGCAGTGGGGAAATAGTCAAACTCTTCTGGGCAGTATGTGAGGCCCATGGAACAAGGAGAGGAGGCAAATTCAGGGGAGAGAAAATCATTGACAGATTTCTGGAGAAAAAGATTTGAAGTGAAAAAACTGGGCTTTGGAGTCAGCTGTCTGGGCTTGACCCCTAGCCGGCTCCTCCCTCTTTGGCTGTATGGCCCCGGAAAGTTATCTTCCATTCCATCTGTAAAACAGGCATGACTTTTTAAAAAAATACGTATTCTGGTTTTCTTTCTTTTCTTTTGTTTTTTAAAGATTTTATTCATTATTTTCAAAGAGAAAGGCAGGGAGGGAGGAAGAAAAAGAGAGAAGCATCAATGTATGGTTGCCTTTCACCTGCCTCCAGCTACAGCCCTGGCTGGAGACCTGGCCTGCAACCTGGTTATGTGCCCTGGCTGGGGAATTGAACCGGCAACCTTTGAGTTCGAAGGCTGGTGCCAGTCCACTGAGCCACACCAGCCAGGCTGCATGACTTTTACAAACTTATTTTAAAGGGGTTGTTACAAAGATCTTAAATAATGTAGCTAAATAAAGCCTAAAATAATAAACATCAATGAATAATGACTATTACAAAGGACCACTAACTTCAACGTAATTTAACAAAAAACACTTGCTCATGCAAATACTGCATGTATCACTTAAATGTGGAATCAAACACAAATTGAACTCATAGAAACAGTAAAAAAGTGATTACAGAGGTGAGGGGATGGGGAAAATATAGAGGGCACAAATCTTCAGTTATAATATAAGGTCTGAGGATCTGTACTGTATAACTGAAATTTGCTGATAGTAGACCTTAAGTATTCACACACACATACAGATACACACAAAGGCAAATAAACATGTGAGGGGAATCCTTTCACAATGTTTACATACATCAAATCATCATGTACATTTTAAACATTTTATAGTTCTCTTGGTCAATTTTAACTCAGTAAAGCTGAAAAAAAAAACATGTTCGTAATGGAAATGCCAGCTCATAGACTATCAGGGCTTGATGGAATCTCTGTTCACCTAATTAACAGTTGAGGAAGCTGAGGCCCAGAGAGGCTGGCTCAGGGTCACACAGCTATTGGTGACAAAGTTGAGCCTCCAACAAAGTCTTCAAAAGGCAGAGTCATTTCCTCCCCATCATGTCCCTAAGATTCTTCCAGGACTAATACCTGGTTACACATCTCAGAAGCATATCCAGCCTTCTGAGTGCTTGTGGAACAGCATGTGCAGATACTCCAAGGGACAGGAGAAGGTGGTACACACTGGAAATCAGGTTGGGCAGCCCTGGGGCCTCACTCATCAGAGCCAGAGAGGAGGTGGAAAAGCTAGATCAAATCTCTTTTTTTTTAAAGATTTTCATTTCATTATTTTTAGAGAGAGGAGAAGGGAGAGAGGCAGAGAGGGAGAGAGACATCAATGTATGGTTGTGTTTCACCTGCCTCCAGCCACAGACCTGACTGAAGACCTGGTTTGCAACCTGGTTATATGCCCTGGCTGGGGAATCGAACCTGCGACCTTCGGGTTCGCAGGCCGGCGCCTTATCCGTTGTGCTACCAGCCAGGGCCTCAAGTCTCTTTCTGAAGATAGGGAGTCACTTCAGGGTTGTAGAAGACATAGTAACACAGTTGGACATATGTTTTAAGAAAACTCAGTGTAGTACTGCTGTGAAGATACTTTTGGCTTTGCCCAAGAAAACAATACCAGTGCAGTGGATAACAGTTTACAAAGTGAGTATGTGTGTGTGTGGGTGTGTGTGTGAGTGAGACAGCTCTTGGAGAGAGGTAAGATCACCCCATCCTAGAGATGAGGGAAAACCAAGGGGCAGATGTAAAGCAGCTTGTCTGTGCTTGACTGACCATGATGCAGCTGAGCTCTGATTTTAGCCCTCTCCCCACTGTAGTGCAGTGGATTATGCACCTTATCCACTGTGCCACCAGCCAGGGCTTAAAAATAAAAAAAAAAAATTTTAAAGATTTTATTTATTATTTTTTAGAGAGAGGGAGAGGGAGAGAGACATCAATGTGTGATTGTCCTTCACCTGCCTCCAGCTAAGGACCTGGCTGGACACCTGGCTTGCAACCTGCTTATGTGCCCTACTGGGAATTGAACCAGTGACCTTTGGGTTTGCAGGCTGGTGCCTTATCCACTGTGCTACCAGCCAGGGCTAAAACAAATGTTTTAATAAGAAATGTCTACTATGTTAACTATCTCCCAATTACCCACACTTTCTGTGCCATAGTTTTTCATCTTATTTCATAAGTATTTCATTTTATTTCATAAAATAGGAAGAATAATACCTGCCTCATTCAATTGTTGAGAGGGTCAAATGAGTTAAGAGATGCAAATCTGTTTATATCTATGTAAATGTATTTATTTCTATGTAAATTTGTTTATATTTATAGCATATATAAATTCCATAATTTTATCCAATTTTCAATTGTTTCTCAACAAAAAAAGCAGTTACAATGTGTAGAGAGCATTGATTTTATGGGGGAAACTTCTTTACTCTTCTTTTCTTCTAGAAGCAGTTCCTTTGCAGCAGGGTACATATTCTCTCACTTGAAGGCATTTCCCATACAGGTATGAAATCCTCATGTTGAAAGGTCATGCTATGTCTGAGGCTACACATATTCCACAGAATATACTTCACAGAGTTGGGAAGAGGTGGATAGAGAGTTGGAAACTGGCCTGTTCTCAGCACACTTCTTGTGTTCCTCCCTCCCTCTCCAGCAGCAAGATGTGTGACTGCCATGGGATGGTCTCCACTTCCCTCACAATCCTTTGGCCAGAAATAGTCAGATGGCCCTATTCTCGCTGCAAGGAAACCTGAACAATATGCAGAAATAGAGGGACTAGTGGGTCAGCTACTAATTTCTACCATACTAGTCTGGGAGAATTTAAGGACCTCTGGGCTAGCAGTTCATTGCTGGTTCTGTCATAATAGTAAACTCATTCCTTACACTGAAGTCCAGACTCTGATTCTAGTTCCACATGCTAGGACCCCTGTGGTCACCTCTGTGCCTTGGTACTGTACCTCAAGATTTATGGATGCCAAGTCCTGCCACTGAAAGGCAATTCATAAGTCTGGGTCTCTGCTACCTGCTGCTCACCTACTCTGCTTACTACACCCTCTAGGTACCTGATGTTAAATTCCCTGCTCCACACATACCACCTGTCTGTCTGGGCTTCTGTCTTCTGCTAGACTTGTCAGCCAGACTTTCTGGCTGCTTTTTGCCAGAACCTTCCCTCTGTTGTCTGTTGCACTTTTGCTGTGGCTATTTTCCACAACCTGATCCACTCTGATTTGAACCCCACCATTGTCCAAGACCTGGTCCTGATATGGAAAA
Organism: Noctilio leporinus; assembly: GCA_004026585.1. Classification (NCBI taxonomy): domain Eukaryota; kingdom Metazoa; phylum Chordata; class Mammalia; order Chiroptera; family Noctilionidae; genus Noctilio; species Noctilio leporinus. Next base: position 200,441 of record PVIW01002123.1, read on the forward strand.
CTGTAAAGAAAAAGGAGAGAATGTATCATAGAAAAAAGCAGAAGAGAGGCAAAGTGATATAATAAGTGAACATTACACTTCACATCTAATCTCTGCCACTTCCCTTCCTACCTATATGACCTCAGGCAAGTCACTGAGCTTCTCTGAAACTTCAGTTTTCTTGTCTATAACAAAAAGAGGTAGACCAGATGATTATTAAGGTCCCTTTCAGGCCTGTCATCCTATGGTTTTACATAAAGGTAGGAAACCTTCTAAAAGTTTCTTAGACGTTTGAGAGTAAGGAATAAGGAGACTGCAGCATAAGCACCAACTGGGTGGTATTAGAGGCCACATTTTGAGAAACTACTTAGGAATAGCCAGTCCTTCTGGTTAAACACTTTCCTGGGCCTTACTAAGTAAAGCCTTAAACCTGGACCTTCAAAATGGAGAAAGAGGAGAATTGGCTTTAAATATATTTAATCTGGCTATGATGAAAGTATTAAACTGCAAAAGTAGGAAATTTATAGGGCACTTTACAGTCTGCTCATTTTTGCACTATATGAAGAGACTGAAATTCAGTATGTTCTCAAATTAGTTAAAGAAACCCCTTGTCAAAAACCCCTCAATTCATCTGGTTATCATTATTAAAGCATTATGGGCTGTGTGTGCTTTCCATAGGAAAAAAGTAAATAATCCCTTCAAATATGTAATTTCATAGGTTTTGAAATATGAAGGCAACTGGTAAGGGAGCTGTCAAAGCAGTCCGAGGTACAGTGTGAGTCGTCAGGGGGAAATAAGAGAATTTCTATAATTGAAGGTTCGACTGACTTGGATGCCAAAGCCTAGGATTGTTAGAATACTTCTTGGAATTCCTAAAGACTGCTATTCATTCTATGGAGGTATCTGAACCCAGAAGATAAATTCTAAACCACCTGGACCGTATTAGACTGTCTGGGACTAGGAGGTATAGAGTGGGGCCCACCCAGATGTGCCCTCCAACACAACCCCCCCCCCCCAACCCCCCAAGCACAGCACCGCCCAGCGCTTCTGTTCTTCCAGCTGTGGCGTTTTGCTTCAAGAGCCCTGTGCCCTGTGGCTGTCTTGCCTCTTAACACTGCAGCTGTAACAAGGAAACATTTTTCCTCAAGCAAAAGCTGCAGTAGAAAGAGTGAGGAAGTCAGATGAACCTTGAGCCAGATCCAAGCTTCCAGCCCTTCCACTCAGGCTGTTTGTGACGCTGGGCCCGCACAGGGTCTGGTTCAAAGGAGACCATTGGTAAATCCCTCTTGACCTAAACCATTGACTATACTTGATTTCATCATCAGTTTCCTTCTTATAAGATAGTGTTTAAGAGCACAGGCTTTTTTTTTTTTTAAGATTTTATTTTTTAGATAAAAGGCAGGGAGGAGGGAAGAAAGAGAGGGAGAGAGACATCAATGTATGGTTGCCTTTCACCTGCCCCAGATACCTGGACCTGACTGGAGACTTGGCTTGCGACCTGGTTATGTGCTCTGACTGGGAATCGAACCAGTGACCCTTGGGTTCATAGGCAGGTGCCTATCCACTGTGCAACCAGCCAGGGAGGAGCACAGGCTTTAAAGGCATAACAACTGTGATCAGATCCTGACTTTACAAACATTTAATTTCTCCATGCCTCAGTTTCTTTATTTTACAAATGAGGCCAAAAGTGCTTAAAATAGTGCCTGATACATAGTGAGCACTATATATTTATTAATCATAAAACGGATATTCTGAAAATTTCTAGCACATGATAACATACTCCAAAATATTATATGTAACATTTTCATTTATTTAAAATTATATATTATTTACTTATTTTTTATATATCCATACATATTATAAGCTCCTATCAAAGTCTTCAACACCCTCCAAAGGCCTCCATGAAAAAGAACAAAAGTGCCTTTAGCTGATCAAGTGCTTTGATGAAAGAACCTCATTTGATCCTGATTTCACCCCCAACCCCTGCAGAGATCCCACTTCTTGGTTTGTCCTGGCTGATCTCCCAAGGAGAGTTAGCATTTGGCTGGAGAAACTTGCTCTTGACCTGTGTCCCAGACATATCGAGTCCTCACAGGACACAGATTTGTCATCGCATTTCCTGCTACCTTCAAGGGCTACCTTGCAAAGCATGGAAATTGATTCTGCTGCTGACATGCCTGATATTGGTGGGGGATTGATTTCTCACTGGAGATACAAACAACTTTAAAATTTGTCATTTGGGTGAGAATGTAAATGTCTCTTCAATTTACTTGTGCTTCGTTGGTGAATACCTGCTGATAGAGATGAAAGGGGGAAGTCCTTAAAGAGTGCACCCTCCCCATTAAATGTTATGAAATTGAAAAAAAATTAAACCATTACACTCAGTGTTGGTGAAAATGCAGTAAGATGGCTACTGATGTAGTGCTGGTGGGGTTGTAAGTTGTTCCAGCCTTTCTGAAACTGATTTGGCTGTATCCCTAAAGAAACTTAAAATTGCTTATCCATTAATCCCTTCTTATCTGAAGTTTTGCCTTCCACCGTTTCAGTTATCTGCAGTCAACCATGATCCAAAAACATTATTAAATGGAAAATTCCAGATAAACAATTCATCAGTTTTAAATTGTGTGCTATTCTAGTACCATGATAAAATCTCATGCCATTCCACCCTAGATGTGAATCGTTCCTTTGCCCAGTATATGAATGCTGTGTTTGCTCACTGCTCTTTAGTCATTCTGTCTCTGTCTCAGCTAGTACTTGAGTTCCAGTAACCCTTATTGTACTTAAGTACTCAATGGACTCAAGTGCATAAATAGTTGTGCTGGCAATTTGGGTATGCCAAAGGCAAGCTATAAAGTGCTTTCCTTAACGTAGGATACATAGGGTTTGGTACTATCTTTGATTCCAGGGATTCACTGGGGTCTTAAAACCTATTCCTTACAGATAAAGGAGGACTACTTTAGTAAGCTTCATAAAGGCAGGAATATTTCGTTTGCTTTTAATTTTTTTTTTTTTTTTTTGGCTTATTACTGTATTACCAGTTTAAAATGTTGTCTAGACTTGGTCATTAGTCTCCTAACTCCACTTACATAGTTCAATCTGAAAAAACAAAAAGAAATGCAAACTAAGTTTTATGTTTACTCATCACAGCAAAATTTATAATAGTGAAACTTTAGAAACAATTATGCAAACAAGAAAATTATTAGATAACTAAGGGGAATGCTTTTCAGTTTCTTGACATTTTATGTTGAAGTTTTAGTATGTGAGAAAATGCTCATAACTTTTCTTTTTTTAAGATTTTATTTTTCAGAGAGGGGAAGGGAGAGAGAGAGAGAGAGAGAGAGAGAGAGAGAGAGAGAGAGAGAGAGACATCAATGTATGGTTGCCTTTCACCTGCCCCCAGCTATAGACCTGGTTGGAGATCTGGCTCGCAACCTGGTTATGTGCCCTGGCTGGGAATTGAACCAGCGGCCCCTGAGTTCATAGGCCAGTACCTTATCCACTGTGCTACCAGCCAGGGCAATGCTCATAATTTTAAATGAGAAAAAGAAGGGAATGAAATTTACACACATTATAATCGCAACTTTGTTTAAACAAAGTTGTTTTTTGTTTTTTGTTTTTTTTTAGAATATTAAATATACTAGAAGAAAATGATACGCTGGTTATCTCTGAATGATGAGAATAAGTATAATTTTTATTTAATATTTTTAACTTTTTGGAGAGTATTATAAACATATATTACTTTTTGTTTTTGTTGTTGTTCTGCATCTTTTATTTATTACCAGCACAGCATAATCTTATTTGACTGCCTGACAAACTTGATTTTCTTTCTTTTTTCTTTCCTTTAAAATATTCAACTTTTCTTTTCTCTTCTGTTTTTCTTTCAATTTTATTTAGTATTGGTTTGAGGAGCACAACCCTGGTCATCAGGCAATCATACATTCCCCAAAGTGTTCCCCTTGACGTCACCAGCACCCAGCTGGCCTCTTAGGAGAGCTACCACACCACAGCCACCACACATTACTGCATTCCCTACACTTTACTGACAGCCCTGCAACTATTTTGTAACTGTCAATGTGTACTTCCCAATCGCTTTGCCTCTTTCGCCCAGTCCCCCAACACTCCTCCCCTCTGGCAACCACCAGTTCACTCTCTGTGTCTATCAACCTGTTTCAACTTCGTTCATTTTGTTCTTTAGATTCCACATATAAGTGAAATCATGTGGGATTTGTCTTTCTCTGACTGCTGTACTTCACTGAGCATAATATCCTCTAATATCCTCTATAATATCCATGCTATTGCAAAGGGTAAGATTTTGTTCCATTGTGTATACATACCACAGCTTTTTTGATCCACACAGCTGTTGATGGGCACTTGAGTTGCTTCCATATCTTGGCTATTGTAAATAATGCTACAATGAATATAGGGGTACATATGTCCCTTTAAACTTAGGAAGAAGATATATGTTATAAAATCCCTATTGAACTTAGAATCAGAGGGAGATCAGGCTTGTGACCCAGTTCTGCAACCTGATGGTTATGTGTTGATGTTTCAAAGACTTCGTGGGACTCATGATATAGGTGGGAATGCTGATTTGCAAAATATTAAGCAGAAAGCCAAACTGTGAAATGGTAGCTGTTGCAGCAAGGTGTGGTAACAAGGAGGTCCTTTTTGAGAAATATGTCCAGAGCATCATCAGATCCTTTTGTAATGGATGTTAAAATTCCCATTAGATTGGGAATGGCCTTATCAGTTCCTGGGGGCAGGGTGTGGGGGAACAACTTTGTGTTTTGTGTGGTACAATGCCTGGCATTTTGCAGGTGCTTTCGAACTTCCACTGTGCGAGTTAAGAAGGGTTAAGGAGTTGCTGATCTGGTGCCTTAATTTGTCAGAATAACAGTGAACTGTAACACTAGTGTACAGAAGTGAGACATTTTCCTGGCAGTGAGCCTAACCCATCATCATCATCTCCACGCAGCTCCTTTGTTCCCTTTTCATACACAGTCACATTGAATCCTCATAAAAACCTTGTGCAAGAGGGTCTATATTTACATAAGGTTTATAGATGAGGAAGCTGGGGCCAATGGAAGATTAAACAAATTGCTCAAGGCCACATACTTAAATAACCATCAGAGCCAGGGTTCAAATGCAAGGCTCTTTGGCTCCAACACTCTGTGCTCTCCCCCTTTACTGGGCCTCTTTCCATGGGAGTGACTAGGCAGTGTATTTTGCGGGTCTTGCTGAATTTGCTGGCTTCCTCAGATATTCCAGGCAGTTCTGTTCTAACCTTTTCTGTTGTTGCTAGCCAGAAACAAAGAAAACCCAACATCTCCAAATCAAGATAGGAGGTGGGTAAAATGCTCCTTTGTTACTGGTTTCAGTAGGACCCCTTAGCTAAACGGCTTATCTCAGATGTGGAGACTGAGCCAGCTACATCCAGCAATTGTCTGAAAACCATGTCTTCCCATTGGATACCATGAGATTCCCTTTGTTTGCCTCATTAGGGCCACAGGCCTCATACTTCTTTCCCCTTGGATTTAGTAATGAAGTGACCACAGCTGGGGAAGTGCTCCTTGACCTCTCCAATAGCCATTGCCTCTTGAAGATGAATTCCATTTATATTGTTCTTTCAAGTGGTATTTATTCAACAAAGCTCAATAGTCATTCTGATGTAAGTGGAATGTTCTCCCTCCCAACACAGAAGAAACCCGCTCTGAGCCTCTGCCGATAGCTGGGTATTATAAATTTCGCGAACCAATTGACTGGCTCTTTAGACAAGAGCAGCAGTCCACCGCTGGTAATAACCCAGTGTCATTCTTGTTCAAGAGATTGGATTCCCTGGACTCACATGCCCATTTGTTGTCATGGTGCCTGGGGCTGTAATAATGGACTAGGCCAGTGAATAAGCTGGACTGGCTGGAGAAATTTAAAAAAGGGAACATGGTCCCAGTTCCCAGCCTTTACTTAGACTGCCTGCGTGGGTTTAGGCATGCTTGGGACAGGAAAGATTTTGTTCACAGGGAGCATATTAGTCTCTTGGGCTGCTATAACCATACACCACAGAGAGGGTGGCTTAAACCACAGAAATTTATTTCCTCACAGTTCTGAAGACTAGAAGCCCAAGATCAATGTGTTGGCATTTTGGGTTTCTTCAGAGGCCTCTCTCCTTGGCTTGCAGATGGCCATCTTCATCTAGTCTCTCTTTATATCTTAACCCCCTCTTTTTTAAGGACATCTGTCATAGAGGATTCAGATCCATGGTAATGACTCTTTTTAACGTAATCATCTCTTTGAAAGCCCCAGCTCCAAATACAGTCATATTATGAGGTACTAGGGGTTAGGATTTCAACACATGATTTTTAGAGGGGGACACAGTTCAGCCCTTAACAACCTGCAGAGAATCAGAATACGACAATGAGAGCCGACTCCAAACTATGAAGGCTAACAGTCAGCAGTTCCTCCCATGGTGGGGCAGGGGATAATGAGCCCCAGGAAAGGAGAAGCATCACAGAGACAATGAGGACCCCCACACAGATGCCCAAGTAGTGCTGAGGACGGAAATGGGGCCTGGCCCAGCTCCCCCAGGCTTGAAACATTCAAGGCTTGTATGTCTTCGATCTTCCCCACATAGCCCAGTATACAGAGGCATCACGTCTTACTTTTTCTCCCTTGGAAACATACCCTGAAGCTATCCCTTCTGTTCCATACTGTTGTGCCTGGTAGACAGCATCTTCTTCCTTCACACGGGCTGTGGTCACAGCCAATCACTGCCTCCGCAGCCTCCAGCCTCCACCCCTCCCCAATCCTACACTCAGCTGCCGGCAGGCTCTTTAATGTGAAGGTTGGACAGTACCTGCCCACTTGATTACCTTCCCCAAGGTTTACAGAATAATTGGCATGGCACATGAACCCATGCTTCAAAGCCTTAGTGGTTCCCCAGTGCCTCCAGAGTAATCTAATTAGCTTGCAGGGCCCAATTCAATCTGATCAGCCCTGTCCCCCTTGCCTGACTGCCTAACATGGCCCGGCCCCTCAGCCGCCTCAGCCCCTTCCTATTACGGATTAGCATCCAAATCTCTCCCCCTTCCCTCAGGTGCTCCATTCCTGTCTTGCTTGAGGAACTTTACTGCCTCCAAGTTTGAAGAATTGTTCAAAGTCAAGGTCTAATTTATTTCTTTAAGATTTTATTTATTGATTTTTAGAAGGGAAGGGAGGGAGAAAGAGGGGGAGAAAATCAATGTGTGGTTGTCTTTCACACACCCTCAACTGGTGACCTGACCTGCAACCTAGGCATGTGCCCTGACTGGGAATTGAATGTGCAACCCTTCAGTTCACAGGCCAGTACCCAATCCACTGAAACACACCAGCCAGGACCAAGGTCTAATTTAAATATCACTCTTTTGTGAAGCTGTCCCCACTGCTCTTACCAACTCTCAGGGAGAAGTGTTCTCTCCCTACTCTGAAATCCTATAGTGCTTGAGGCATTGCTGTGTCTGTGTTTAACATCTTGAATTGTTTCATTCTTCTTAACTTTCTCAGTAGGATGTGAGCTCTTCCACAGAAGAAGTTTCTCTCATTTACCTCTGTCTCCACTGCTCCACATAGTCCTGCATGTAGTAGGTGTTCAGTAGACAGGTGCTAGGTGAGTGAATAGATGACGTTATGGGAGTCTCTTGCTGGTGGTCCAGGTGGTGGGATTGCCACGCTGCCTGGTGATGTGATTTTTCAAGTGAAATGAGGAACTCTTCCTTGATAGTGTCCATGACCAATCTGTATACAACAGCACGTCCATCCACTGTGGGCCGAGTCACCAGTTTGGGACAGTCAGCAGAAATGCTATGAAGTGCCATGTAAATTATGTTAAAATGAGACATGAGAGAATAGAGCTGGAGATAGAGGCTAAAACACCACTTGTCTCAAAAGTCCCTGCACCCCATCTGTGTGACAGGAGACAGATAGCACATATGTAAGGAGAACCAGGACACATGGAGGAGGCCAGGCACAGCAGCTTCGCTATCCGAGCTCTGGCCCAAGTACAACACACCAAGGATACTTGGCAATGAATTCCCTTATTCACAGTATTCTTCCTCCCAAGAATAAGATGGAGAAAAATATTCTAACAGATCATAGCAGAAAAGATAGAAGTGCTTTCACATCACAGAACATAGCCAAGTTAAAAGAGACCTAATGGGGGGCGGGGGGCGTGAAATCTAGACCAGTATTTTTCAGACAGTTCTCTTAGCCACAAAATCTTTTATTCAACAAGATCTCAAATAAGGGAGTCTAATGTGTAAGGCAGATGAAAATTATAAACTGGGTTAAACTGTAGTGGAGGAAGCAAGACAAGCCCTGTTCCCCTAGCACACTCCACCTCTGTGGAATGAACCTCTGAGGGCCCAGTAGAGTCTCTAAAATCCAGATTGCCACCTCTAACCTACTTGCCTAACCTTGGAGACTAATATTCAGTCATCGGTTGGTTAATTAATTAATTAATTAGTATTCTATCACTGTCTCCTCTTTCTCCCTTTCTCCAAACATTTATTATATGTCGACCACAAGGCAACCACTAAGGGAAAAGTAAGATCCAGTATCTGCCATATTGTCGAAATGGGCCCAGAATCTTATAAACAAACATTTACTGTACAGCAGACAAATATTTTTAGAGTAGGTGACAATGTGGTAACGGAGAAACGAGAGGGTAATTCATTTTCCGGTCTGGGACCAAAATAAGGTTGTCTGGATGCTCACGCCAGTGATATTTATTCCCTGCCCTGCTGCTGCTACAGGAATAAAGGGGCTAGGAGCTTCCACCCACGCCTCCCCGCTCAGCCGTTGTCCCCAGCCAGCTGAGGGCAGAGCACCAGGCCTGGGGAGGTGAGGGAGGGCAGGGGAGAAATCCCCTCTGGAGGCTCAGGACCTGCAGCTGCTGCCCTACAAAGAGCAGGGCCAGCAGCACAGCCTGATTCTTTTGTCCTAGGCCACCAGGGAAAGCCTTTGTGCCCAAAGCTCTTTAAACAACATTGTCACTCATGAGTAAACCTTAGGGAAACCCAGGCTTTCTTTCACCAGAATGAATTGGCCCAATACTGGAGGAAGAGCCCTCTCCCACCCTTCATATATTCCTGGGTGGATGGGCTGTGGAGGGGGCCAGGGCCCCGCACCCACTGGCCACATTCCCAGCCCCCATCTGAGGCTGCCATTTTTGCCTCCACGCAGCCAGACTTCTGGGACAATGCCTTGCCCTGTAGTTTGATGTTTTCACACTTTCTGCTCTTGTGAGTCAAAGATTGTGAGGTTGAGGTATGTGACTTGCTGCTGCCATTTTCTACTGGCACTCCTTTGACTTAGGAGCCTGAAGAGGAGATGAACTTAGTCTCTCCATGGTTTCCTCAGTAACTTATTTGTGTTTGTGTGAGCTGCAGATAATACCTACTTTTAATGAAAGCCCTGAGAATTTCTGAAGTGAGTAATTAGTATATGCCAGTAACCAGCCCTTGAAAGTTTGGAAAGTCAGGGAACTACTTAATGTGTATTAAGGATGCATTCTGAACCATGCACCGAGCTTGGTGCCTGGCTCCCCAGATTATTGTGCGATCGTTTGTGTAACTCTCTCTCCTTCTGCCCTACGAGATCTGGGAGAGCAAGGGCTGTATTGGTCTCATGCACTGCCATAGCCCAGCTCTTAGCACAATGCCTGGCACATATTAGGGCACACAATATATATGCTGCATGAACACACAAATGACCTTATATGGTCTTCAGATGACTTTGTGGAATTGGTATTGCTAACCTGTTTTACATATTCATAAACTGAGCTTTTAAGAAGAATAACTTGCTTAGGGCCACATAGCTAGTCATTAACTGAGACTTTAACCCAGGGTTTCCAACTGAAGGCTTGTTTATACTTGAACTTGAAGGCACTACTTTTTTTTTTTTTTTTTTAATTTTATTGTTGATGTATTACATCCATCCCCTTTTTGCTCCCCTCTGTCCCCCTGAAGGCACTACTTTTTTTAAGTAGTAAACAGAAAGGAGAAGAAATCCTTTTTCCCGATGCTCTAGGAACAACTCTTGTTCCGCCTTCTTTCTAGATGAGAGACAGGTTACTCTCTCATAGTTATAATTGTGTGTCTTACGATGCTTGTTAACACAAATGGTGAATGGTAGCCTTTTCCACTCTGCTTTGGGGGTGTGATTCTGGTTACAAGAATAAAAATATTTGGGGAAAAGGAAGAAGATGCAGACTGGAGTAGTCATGGAGGGCCTTAGTCTAGGGCTAAACTTTGAGTTAGGCTATAGGGATGAGTAGGATTGACCTGGAGGGTTGAGGCTGAACTCTGCAGTGACAGCGTGAGCCAGAGCATGGAGAGGACAATGAGGGCAAAGAGGCCCACTTTTCTAGAACAGGGACAACCAGGGACCATGCCTTGGCCCCACTTAAAAGCCTATGGGAGCTCCCTAAGCCACAAAGCCCCTCCGCTGGACCCTGAAGCCCTCTGTAACCTGGATCCACCGGCCACATGCCTGTCGAAGCCTCTAGCTTCTCACCCACCACTGTCCCGCCCAGCAGCCCCGCTGAAGCTGTACTGGCCATGAGCAGCACTGCCCCTCTGTGCGTACAGATCCTTCTACCTGGTAGCCTTTGCCCATCAGCAGAAGTTCTGCTTGATGTCAACGTAGATGTGATGTTCTTTGCAAAACCTTCCCCTCCACCTCCTTTATATACCCAAGCAATTAGCCTCTTTCTTCACACTTCCAACTCCTTCGTGGCTTATATCTACTTCTCTATCAAATTTTCACTTATATACATCCTTGCCTCTGACCTAGACTTTCATACTCACCCCATATGTCACTTGGGTTTCAGGAATAATGGCCTTTCCTTATATTTTCAGTCCCTTCTAGAACAGTCTCTCCAGCTCCATCTGTTACCTGAGTCCTACCTCATCATGCCTTGACTGCATCTTCCAAATTCCTCTCATGTTTCTGTTTACATCCTCAACCCTCTAAGTCAGGACATAGGTAGGTGCTCTTAGTCCACAAGGCCCCTTTTAGGATGTGCCCATCCTCTTTTTAAAATAAACTTCACAGCAACAAAGTCTGCTTCCCTGCTCCGTTTCTAAGAGTTGCGCTATTTAGAGACACTGACCTTTTCTCCTTTTCATCACTGTTGTTTACCACCTTTCATTTATTGAGGACTTTGGCACCAGCTTACGGACATGCTCCACCCCAGTCCTGTCGTCATCTTGGACGACTTTAGCATCGTAAGGCTGGTTCCTCTAACATCCTGGCCTCTCCCAACTGGAACACTTTTCCTCTGCATTCCTCCTCAGCTGCTCCCAGAGTCACACCCTGGGCCTTGGATTGTGTGAAATTCCTCTATGTGAATCATAGAAATCATAGGATCATAGAAATCAGGGATTCTGACACACTCTGACCAGACATGCTGCTTGCTCAGCTATGTCCATCCTGTCCCTACTCCTGACACAGCTTCTATCCACTCACCTGACCCAATCCAGCGTGGATTCCATGGTCCATCATTCCCACTCTTCCTGACAGTAACTTTAACATTTTGCTCCTCTATCTTTTTATTGCACTCCTTTGAAAAAATTCATAGCCCTAAATAAACCCAGTGTTTGCTTTCTCCAGGCCTGTGGCAGGCAGCCAAGCCATGTTGGAAGAAAACATGCATGCAAGGGAAATAAGTTTATCATCATGTATGATCACCAGCCTCAATTAAAGCCCATGTCAGTGCCCCAAAACCTCCTGAGTTTCTCTGACCACCTTGCTCTCACACTCCCCACAACCTCCCTTTCAAACTTCTCTACTCTGACATCTCTGACCCCCACTCCCAGCAGAGAACTTCCCCTTCAAGCCTGTAAACACATGGCGCCCCCATGTGTCCACTGCTCCTTCCCTCCTGTGACAGAGCCCAGCTGGCCTCCTCCATCTATAGCCAATCCCCACCAGGGCAGTGGCTCCCATTGTCTCCCTTTCTGAGGAGTTCATAGATCTATCAGCTTCAAGCACACTCAAGTCTCTCCACCATTAACCCCTCCCCTTTTGTAGCCAAGCTTCTTGGGAGAATTGTGTGCATTTGCTATTAATATGTTCCAACCTCTTCCTCTCTCCTCAAACCACTCTGGTCTCACTGGAGCAGACATTCATGGGCTGGCAGGGACCCTCCACTTTGCTGAACCCACTGGGCAGTTTTCAGACCTCAGGTTATTTGACCTTTCAGAGAAATTCATCAGTGTGGACTACTCCTTCCTCCCTGAAACATTATACTCCTTGGCCATCTTGTAACAACCCTTTTCTGGTTCTCCTTCTTTTTCTCAGCTGTCCCTTCTCAATCTCCCCCACCATCTTGCCCTCCTTTATGTAGCCTTGAAATGCTGGAGTTTCTCCAAGTTCAAACCTGGATGCTTTCCTCAATCTAAACTTGTTCCATAGAGCTTCAGTTACCACATTTTTGCTAACAATTTTTAAATTCTTTCTCTAGCCCTCTCTCCAAGGCCCATACTTACAGGCATTCAACTGCCTCCTGACATCACCAGAGGATGTCCCAAAGGCTATCAGACTCAATGTGTATGAAGTACAATTTGAAATGCAGTCCTCCCTTTCCATCCCCTCCTCACAAAAATTCTGGTCCTCATGGCTTAGTGCCCCATCTCAGTGATGCTCCCGTCAACCAAATAGTTACGATGACAGTGATCCTTGACCCCTGTCTCTCATTCAGTCCCCAGATCTCATACATCATTGGGTCATGTGCATCTTTTCTCCTTCTTATCTCTCTTATCCTTCTACTTATCTCCACCTTCACACCACCATCCTAGAAGCTGCCAGCCTCTTTTACCTGGAAAGTAAAGTAGGTATTGCAGGAAACTCCTAATGTATCAGCACATTCTACTACCCTTCAAAATTCCTCTCACTATAGTGAAAGTAATCTTTGTGGGGGGAAATAATGAAATGAATTTTGTCCCTGCTGTTTAAAACCTTTCAGTGGGTTCCCATTGCCCTGGTGCTGAAAACCTAAGTCCTGAGCAAAGTCACTCACATGTAGCCCAATCTTGGTCTTGCCTATGTTCCTTCCCCTTCCTGTGCTTTAAAAACGCTATTTCTTCCCCATTTAATGTTTCTCTGCTCAGCTCCACCCTGGCACTTAGCCTAATTAACTCTATTTATCTTTCCTATCTTATCTTGAATGTTACTTCCTTAAGGAAGGCTCTCCTAATCACCCTGCCCCATAGGAACTACATCAGGGCTTCCAGTTCCCTCCATGCTGTCATAGCATCCTCTGCATCAATCTGCTTTGTAGCATTTCTTATCATGAAATAGTTACTTGGGTAATTATTTCATAATTGTCTTCCTATTGGAATGTGGACTTTTTTCATAACTGTATCCCCACTACCTAGCATATTACCTTGCACAAGGCTAAGCGCTCAACAAATTTTTGCCAAATGAATGAGATTACTTTCTTATGTAACTTTGTAAGACAAATAAATTTGTCTTACAGTATCTGTGTTCATTTCTTTTATTGAAATATGAGACCTAGGCTTTCTCATCTCTCTTTCACTTGCACCTAGAATTGTGCATCTCACACAACACCACTAGTTAAATGAATAGGTGAATGAACGAATGAAGATTCGATTGAGAAAGCAAGGTGGGACAGGTGGTAGACAGCTCAAAAGAGAGCAGTAAGAAAATAATTCTTCGTTCCTTATCTTCAAGCCTTGGGTTATCTGGTTTGCGTTAACTGGCAGCCATAAAAATGCTTCAGAAATTCGTTCCCTATGAAAAGCCAGCCTCTGGTCTTGACTTCTAACAAAGGTTTAACTGCCTCTAAAGCCCAGCTACTTAACTTGAAGCTTGCGTTTCCCTTCCTATGGAAAATAATGGAGAAATCTCTTCTTTTCAATCTCAGTGGAGACTACTCAGCTTCTGTCTTCTCCAAAGGCATGACAGCCGGTTTTCAGCCGGTTAGGCAATTATCCAGCACCAGGACTCTCACCAAAGGCTTCCACCAGGGACGGTGAGAGATCTTGCTACCCCAATGGATGATTAATACCATCACTGTGCTTTGGCAGGATGCAGCCTTCATATTTTAGGGCAATAACATGAATAGATAATTATATTTAATATATTACTTTAAATTACATTAAATAGCACTATTTTTCCTTCATGTCATCGCTGCTCATTTAAAGAAATACATCTTGCCTTGACTAGGGCTGCTCAGTGGGCTGGGTGTCATCTTGCAGACCAAAGGATCACTGGCCCCCTCTTTAGGCCAGTTTAAAAAGTTGAACTGTCTAGAAGTCTGACAACCAAGGATTTAAAGAAGCCATATTCATCCAGATGGGTAGGAAGGGTGGAGACAGGGGGCTGGGGCAGAGGGAATGCAATATGGTGATCAGTTGAATGGCAGTCCCACATTCACATGTGGTGAATAAAACTTGGGAGGATACCTTGAGAGTGAGTGATCCCAGCCCCAGGCCAGATTATGCAGCCCAGGGTTCCAACATTGGGAAAATAAAGCCTCATAACTTCTGGCTATAAAAACCAGTAGGGTGCCCTGGCTGGTGGCACAGTAGATAAGGCACTGATCTGCAAACCCAAAGGTCGCTGGTTTGATTCCCAGCCAGGGCACATAACCAGGTTGCGAGCCAGGTCTCCATCCAGGTCCATGGCTGGAGGCAGGTGAACGGCAACTATACATTGAAGTCTCTCTTCCTCTTTGCCCTTCTTCCTTCCCCTCTCTCTAAAAAGTAATAAATAAAATATTTTTAAAAATGTATTGTTTCATTACATCCATAAATAAAATCTTAAAAAAAAACAAAACAAAACAGTAAGGGTTGGTGCAGTGGAAGAAACTGCCTATTTCTCAGGAAAGGGCCCTCAGGAGAGGGCCTGCACAGTCCTGGAATGTATGCAAGTGCACCCTCTCTGGGAACTCCACATGGCAATAGCTAGAAGGGCACCATTTGCATACAGGAAGGGGGTGAAGTGACTGAAAATGGGGTGAGCAAGCCTCTAGCCACCAGTGGCATTGTCTCCCCTCTGATCCCTCTCCCCACCCTCTCCCCACCCTGGCTAATGCCTATGGCTCTGCCCCATATAACTTAACAGGTGTGTTAAGACAGGGAGTCAAAAAAAGCTCTACTAGATATACAGAAACAAGGAGGCTGCCAAATTGAGGAAACAACAAAATATGGCCCAAATAAAGGACAGAACAAAACCCCAGGAAAAAAAAACAAAAAACAACAACAACAACTAAATGAAACTGAGATAGCCAACCTATCAGATGCAGAGTTCAAAATACTGGTGATAAGGATGCTCAGAGAACTCATTGAGTATAGCAAAAACACAAGGGAAGAAATGAAGGCTACGCTAAGTGAAATGATGAAAAATCGACAGGGAACCAACCCTGGAAGGAAGCCAGGGTTCATGTCAATGATTTGGAACATAAGGAAGAAAAAAACATTTGACCAGAACAGAATGATGAAACAAGAATTCAGAAAAGTGAGAACAGGAACAGAAAAATAGATATGGAGATCACATAGAGAGTTATTAACTGGGAGAGGGAAGGGGAAGAATGGGGGAAAAGGTTCAGGGGTTAAGAAGCATAATTGGTAGGCACAAAATAGACAGGGGAGGTGTTAAGAATAGTACAGGAAATGGAGAAGCCAAACAATTTATATGTATGACCCATGGATACAAACTAAGGAGCAGATTGCTGGAGTGAAGGGAGGTACCAGATAGAGGGGGATAAAGGGGGAAAAATTGGGACAACTGTAATAACATAATAAAATATATTTTAAAGAAGAATTATTCAGGAATTATTCAGGAGTTAAAAAAATCAACTGGACTTAGCAAAGACTGCATGTGTGGGTTGAGTTGTGAGGAATCAGGATCTTCTTAAGTTTCTGCTGGGCTAAATGGTGGTACCATTGTTGAGCAGAGAATGTAGGAGGAAGGTTTGCAGGGGAGATGAGCTTAGTTTAGGGTATGGGGTGTTTTTGACAGGCCTATAAGACATGTAGTCGGGAAATACCCAGGGAGCGGATAGATATGTGCATCTGGCATGAAAATGATTCTGGGGACATAATGCAAAGCATTGCTCTTGTTTGCCACCAACTTACCACCCCAAGTGCTTTATTTAATATAACAACGGCTGGCATTGAGTTCATGACTCCTTACTAAGCATCAGGTATCCTATTGCACGTAACACACGTTATGGAGTAGGTACTGTTATCACCCCATTTTATAGAGAACGAACCTAAAACTTGAAAACTTAGGTAATGTACCCAGAATGAGAACTGGGATTCAAATTGGCAGTCTGACCTATCTCTCATAATCATTATCCTGTACTACAAGTTTTCTCAAAATATCTGAACCTCAACTTGCAGTTAAAATTGCACTTTATGTGATAAGACACCAACCATGAATACACATTGCACATGTCTGCACACACTCACACAGGTAACTGAGCAACAGTTCAGCAAAATAGTACTTACCCTTACTAATGTGATGCGCTGATATTTTCTACTCAAGCCTATCTTATGTTTTAAAATGTTGGCTGCTGCCTATTTAAATTGATGTCCCAGAATTTAATCAGGTTTGATGAACATTGCTGTGTTTTATTCTCCTGGTGAGGGTATTTCATTTCTATTCCCAGCCCTTGTCATTTCCCCAGCTTTAGGGAGAGAATACTAGATACTGCTGCATGCTTCTCCCTTTTCCTTCTAGAGAAGGTATTAAAGGTAAAAGGCTGGGGTAAAGTTGGATAAAGCCAGCCAGGAAACACCCCCTTAAGCAGACTGATCATATCTTGTCTTTAATGTGGCCGACAAAAATGATTGGAGCATGTTCAACATCATAACAAAGAAAGTGATGCAAAACAGTGCATGTGAAACAGTGGTCATGAGTATGAACTTTAGCAGCATGCAGATGCAGGTTTATATTTCAACTTTACAATGTATTAACTGTATAATCGTGGGCCAATATTTGACTTCAGATGGATGTTGTGGAAGGATAAAATTAAAATAATGCATTGGTTCATTCAGTACCTACCACAGGCCTGCTTCTTGCTAGGCACTAAAGAAATAGTATATTGTTATTTTTATGAATTTAATGTATGTTATATAGACTAATCCAGATTGTTCCACTGTAAAAGAAAAGTTTTCAGACGATTCAATAATGACCCAATCAATCTGTCAATGTTATATTTAGTCAACATTAATTGAGAACAAACTATTAGTAGGTCATTTAAAGGAGACCTTATTTATTGACTTTATGAAAGGACATAGGTTTTAGAAGAGCCTGGTAGCTAAACATCACTAAATACAGTCCTAGGTGTAGAGTCCTTTATTTGGAGACATTTGGAAGAAAGGTCACCCTGCAGGTCTCCGTGAATATCAACATCACTTCCTTCAGGATAGACACAATTAGAATTAGAACAGCCAAGCCACAAGTGCAGGAATGCCAGTGACCTTTCAGAAAATCATCAATAGGAAAGAGCTATTTGATTAAGTACTATAGTTTCAACATGTACGGATCAGAGATAATCATGTTTATGAAATGAAAAAATTTTTAGAATACTCTCAGATTCATTAAGTGCCAGAATTAGATTTTATCTCAGGAAGGAATAAAGAAACAATTTAATGTTGATTATACAAACTAAGCACTGGTAGAGAGAAAAACTCACATGGTTTGAGGTTCTACATTTTCCTTTTCCTTTTTTTTTTTTACTATAAATCTAGTTTTAAAATGGAAACACAGTTCAAAAAGCATTCCTAGTACTTGAACTTTTAACTTTCAGTCCAGTCCCCCCTTTGAGTTTCTCTCATTAGGTTTAGGTTTGCATTAGGTCTCCGTTACCAGTTAAAGTTTATTACCCAATAAAGTTCCAAGTAAATGGTGTTCCAACTGTGAGTACCAAGGAAGACGAATAGAATGGATTGAGGATAGAGGTTAGAGGGGGAAGGATAAACAGGATGAGAAATTCTAAGGACACTTTAGACTGCTTTGTGTCTTAGGAGTATGAGGTTCATGAATCCTTGTGTCCTCTACAATTGTACCTCCATCTAGTAAGGACCTGGCCCATTCTGCTCGCTTAAGCACCTCAGATGTGCCAGCCATGATCTGGGCACACCAGGCAGGAGGTTTTAGTCCTCATGGCAATGAGGACTAAATGGGTATTACTACTTTCATTCCATAGATGAGGAAATTGAGGATCAGAGAAGCTAAGAAAGTTGTCTTAACAGCTGATGAGTGCAGAGCCACAATTCGAATCCAGTGCCAGCAGTTTGAAAGCCTTATCTCCCTTCTCCATGGCTTCTCGAGGGGGTATTTCTGTACCACATACCTGAACTCCAGCAGATATACCACTGGTGTTATTTTGCTGAGCACCCCAGCCTGCCAGCACCAAACTAGCATGCACAACTAATTAATTCCAAAATATAAAGGGGTGGGAAGGACACTGGTTTGAACAAGATCACTGGACTGAAACTTCATGGAAGTACGGGCCATATATATTTGGTCTCTCCTTGTATGTCTGGCTGGTTTTCAAAACATACTTATTGAATGAGTGATTATGTAAATGAATTAATAAACCAACTATTTGAAATGGAATTCCAGGTTCAAGTCCCACTTCCGCAACTTGCTACAGCCCTTGATTTTAGGCAAATTATTAAACTCTCTTAGCCTGAACATTACTGTCTACAAAATGGGCATGACACTTTCACAGACTACTAAACTTCGCTGTATTTTGCAGCTACTTGTAGACCTTTAAAAACTCATTCAGCCCTGGCTGGTGGTTCAGTGGATAAGTCGCCAGCCTGCAAACCCAAAGGTCACTGGTTAGATTCTCAGCCAGGACACATAACTAGGCTGCAAGCCAGGTTTCCAGCCAGGTCTATAGCTGGAGGCAGGTAAAAGGCAACCATACATTGATCTCTCTCTCTCTCTCTCTCTCTCTCTCTCTCTGCCTCCTCTCTTCTTTTCCCTCTCTCTAAAAATAATAAATCTTAATAAATAAATAAATAAAAACTCATCCAGGCTTTCATACCCAGATGACCTGGGTATTTATTTATTCATTCCCTAAGTGATTCTAATAACTAGAAAACTTGGGGAACCATTGTCATAGGGTATTATTTTAGTTTGCGGGAAATTGTCAAAAAGAAAAACAAAGGGAATAAAGCTGCTTTGTAAAACCTAAAAAAAGCAGTGAAATATAAATGGGTATTATAAAATAAGTCCCAAATGACTCTGAACCTAGAACTTCTGTTTCCTGATGTCACAGCAGAGGAGAATATTGGTTATTTTCTCCTGTGTGCCACTCGGTCGTTCTGTCTCTAGGTCAAAATGACCTCCTTCCTGGTTCACCTGATCGGGTGGGGGAGTTAAGGTCAAGGCCCAGGAGAAGAATCAGGACTGGAACAGATTAACAGGGATCTACTGGACAGTTGCCCTGTTGAACAAACTTGCCCTTAGCTGGTCTCACTTCCAGTTCTGGCACCCCCACCCACTGACCCACACACACCAGGCATGCATGTACAGTTACTATTTAGAGACCCTCCCAAACATGTCTGTTTGTGTTATTCCTCCCGGTCATAGTTCACTTTTTGACCCAATCCTCCCAGGCGGGGCCCATCAAAGAGCTGTTGTGCTGTTGGAGGAAGGAAGAGGTACTCCCTCCCTTGTCCTCAGCAGCTTCCCTGCCTTCACCTTCCTCCATCATTACCTTATTGAGGTTCAGCTGAATAGAGGGCCTTCACAGTGCCAAGAAAAATATTATTTAATTTTTAAATAATAGTTTCTTAGGAGGAGAGGGTCATGAAGCATTCAAACCACCCCAGGGAATTTTGCCAAGAGAATGATTCATAAGCCTTCCAACTATCCACCTCTGTTCCCTTGTTTGGTGAGGCCAAAATCCTAGGGTTGCCAAGTATTTCAGGGGCAGATGCTTTCATTTCTCTTCTATGTTGGTCCTTATCCAACAACTTTTCATAAAATAGCAGGAAAATTGAGATAGTCATCATTCCCACGTACTTTTGAGTAGCATATCCTAGCCACATGCCCTCAGCATGTCAGGGACCCATCTGCATCTCAATTTCCTCTTCTGTAAATGGGGATAATGACACCAGCCCTGTGTAGGATCAAATGATGTGAGACCAACCATTTCAGAAACAACGCAGTAAAATTATACACGATGTCCTAAGAAAAAAGGGGCCCACACTTCATTTAGAAATAGCGCTGCCCTCAAGGAACATCTTGTCTTGAAGGGAAAAGGGACAAAAGGTAATCAAGACTATAAAGTGCAATTTCTAAATTGCAGGTAGTTCTTAACCTAGAGGGATATAAAACTGTGATAAGTTTTTCCTCTGTCTTTGAGTTTACAGAGATTTCAATACCCATTCTTAGTTGATTGACAAGCAGCATGCTCAGAGAGGCGAAGAAGCTTTCCTAGAACCACATAGCCTGCAAGTGGATGAACCAATGTACAACTTTGTCTTTGCACTCCCCTATGCCAGCTGTGTGAGAGCAGCACCTCCATGTCCTGGTCGTTACCCCCGGAAGGAAAATTGAACTGTATCTCTTATTAGAGCAAGAACGTCTGTGTGCACCATAGATGGAAAGGTCAGAGGCAGCCACCATACCTTTGTAGCCACAGCACCCAGGTCCGGTCTTTGAATCCGGGTCTGGTTTGGGGCTGATTCTAGACAGTAGCGAGCAGTGTATCATCTGCTCCCCTCTCGGGAATTTACAATGTGTTTCTGGATCTGTAATTTTTCACCTGAGCACAAAAGTATGCCTTGGAAGGAAGGCTGTTCTCAGGTCTGTGTCTGGTAAGACTTGCGTTTTCAAGGCTTCCATTTACCCATTGCAGGAGTATACTCAGGGGCCCTCATAAATCTGGGGTTCAGTGAGAGAACAGCAGCGGTCACAGTAATCCCACTTCCTGTCTCCAACCGGAGTCCACCTCACCCTAACTTATAAAAATCCCAGACTCATGAAGTACTAAGCAAAGGGGCAGGAAATGCCTTCCAGTCCCCTAACAGCTAATCAGCTTTAACTGTGCAGTTTCGGAGCTGATTGCCCCCCACTTGATCCCAGCTGTGACGACCCTCTGTCAAGGCGGCTGAGGGATGAAGGAAGCCATTACTGCATAAGCAGTCAGCTCAGAGCATGACTTAACGATGGTGGAACAGAAAACCTTTACTTACGTGTGCGTCTGTTAACCCTTCCAGTAATGATGCTAACTAGTCAGAAGCAGCACAGCTACATGTGTGTCACAGACCATGTGCATAATCCAGAGGTAAGAGCGCACCTGTTTGCAGATGGGCTGACTGATCTGGCACAAATACAGAGGATCACTCAGCAGTGGCTGAACCGTTAAGGTAACCAGTTCTATTTGGAGAAGCAGAGTAACTTTATCTTTAAACAAGTAAAAGGAACTCAGTCAGCAACCTGTTTAATATGTTAACTCTCAGGAACAGTTGTTTAGCTCAGGGGAAAGAGTATGAATTTGGAAGCATATGGACCATATGGACCATATGGACCTGGGTTCTACTGGTTCTTCCATCAACCTGCTGTGACCTTGTGCACGTGTCTTAACACTCTGGCCTCAGGTTCCTACACCATAAAAGAGGGCTAATAATCATAGGGTGATTAACTCAGGGCTGCTGGGAGCATTGGGGATGGCAAGTGTAAAGTGCATGTCTGTCTCAGTGCCTGGCCCAGCCCAAGGGGTGCTCATTAGAAGATAATGTTGCCCTTGTTATTGATGTGAACGTTATTGTACGACAACCCTGTGTTAGCGGCTTCAGAGTGTCTGCTTTCCACTACCCTGAGTTTACCACCTAACGATTACTGCTCAAGAAATCAAACAGAAAACACATTTCGTGTGCTAAATTCTGACCCTGTGTGAAATGGGATGTCTTGGAGGAGGACGCCTTGACCATGGGCGGGAAGCTGGTGGAGGGAAGTGCTCAGAGCATGGTGGGTAGAGGTATGATGAGAGTCAGAGCATGGCAGCCAGAAGTGTGTGCGTGGGGAGAATGTGCGGGCTGCAGAGGCAGGAGCTTTCCACAGCCACGGACAAGCAGTTACGCCTGATGTTGTGATGTCACTTCACCCTTTTTCTCCCCTGCTCTCTGCCAGCCTAGCTCCTGACCACCCTTCAGGGCTTACCTCCAACTTCTGCTCTCGAGCTCTCTTGTGCCTCCTTGCCCCGTGAACAAAACAGCAATAGTAGTGAGAACAGCTAAAGTTCACCAAGTACTTCCTATGTGCCAGTACCTGTGCTGAGCATTTCACATGCATTATTTCATTTAATCCCACAACATGTGAAATGGGCAGCACTCCCTTTCATAGGTGGGAGGAGTGGCTTGCCTAAGGCAGAGGCCCAGGATCACCTTTATATGTTAATCTATGTATCTTGTCTAATAGACTCATGAAGGTGGTGACCAGCACTTGTTACTTTTAGGAATGTTTCAGTGCCTAACATAATAGGCCTGGCACCCAGAAGGAACTCATAAATACTTATCAATGAATGAGAAGATATTGTCGGGCATGCAGGAAGGTTCCAGATCCAGAGGCACCAGGCAGATCATTCAGTGGGATTGAGAGACATACCCTCAGCAAAGCTTAGTCATGAGGAATGGTGCACTAGGAAACTGGGGTCTCCGGACAGTGGGAGGCTGGGACACAGCTCAACCTGGTGGACTTCCTGGCTCTGAACCCTGCCGTTTGATGGTGGAATCTATTCAAATATTTTCTCTCTAATGTCGATATGATTTGTCCTGGGAACTTGGGCAGTGCTCAGCCCACTAGTACAGTTCAGTGGCTGGGCCAGAGCTGGTCACTCAGGGAAGGAAATGAAATAGGCCAAGTCAGGGGTTAACAGTTAAACGATTAACAATAGTACAGAATTGAAACAATTGAAACAGTCCCAGCCCCTGTATGCAAGAGGAGGTCTTAAGGCTACCCACTTTGCCAGATATCAACCCATTGGTTGCCTGGTCTCTGGGAGGTCCGAAGGTTTTCGGGGAGAAGCCAGAGCTGGTTGAGAGAGACATATGGCTGGAGGGCAGTCAGAGCAATGTTTCTGTAGCAATTAAAACATTTCCAACAGAGTAATAACTGGTAGGTCCCTACTGATGTGCCCTGAATACCACCAGGGTTGAAGGTTGAACTATAACTAAAAGAATTAGCCATTTTTCAAAAGCCACTTGTCCTATTGGGAGATCTTTGTTCAAGTTAGATAACGTAAGAGTCTGTTTTCGTTTGGTTTGTTTTTAGATTCCACATATAAGGGAAATGATATTGTCTTTCTCTGCCTAACTTGTTTCACTTAGCAGAATACCCTCTAGATTCACTCATGTTTTTACAAACAGCAATATTTCATTTCTTAAATTGTTGAATTATATTCCATTGTACATGTGTACCACATCTTCATTCATTTTTTGATGGACACCTAGGTTGCTTTGATATCTTGGCTGTTGTAAGTAATGCTACAATAAACATAGGGATGTATAGGTCTTTTTAAATTAGTGTTTTCTTTTTAGATAGAAGGGATGATTACCAGAAGGAAGGTGGTGAGGGAATTGATGAAAAGAGAAAAGGGAAATATAGTCAATAATATTGTGAAAAGTTTACTCAGTGACAGATGATGACTAAAATTAGTGTGGTGATTACATTGTAAGGTACAATATAAAACATTGAATCACTATATTGTATACCTGAAACTAATGTGACCAATATGATTGCATGCCAAATATATATAAATAAAAAATAAATTAAAAAAATTAAAATTAAAAAGTAGATAATATAATCTACTTAGCCAGGCCTCCAGAAACTGTAATTTCTCCATGTAGTAAGAATGAATATGGGCCCCACTAATCAATTCCTGCATGTTGTGCTGACCCTACTTTTACCTCAGGACTTCTAGCATACTTACGGAAATTATGACTTTTTGGCATTCAGACCAAGAACCTGAGTGTCAATTAGCAAAGTTTCTTTTCTTTGGTAGAGAAATGTAAGATCTATTACTTTTCCCTTCCACCCTAGCGAATCTTCTTGAGCCTGGCCTGTTTTGGAGACCACAGTACAGCTATAGCACCTGCATTGCTGTTTTACAAACATGTAAACCTGAAGTAGCCTTAACATTAGCTTCAAGATGAAAAGAAACTTCCATCTGGTATTGTAGGATTTAAAAAAAATTCCTGAAATTACCAGTTGCTAAATGGTCAGACTTTTCCCTCAAGTACAGAAGACGTTGGTGGCAGCAGGCCAAGAGAAACACTTAGCATTGTAGGGAGAAGTGGGCTGCTATTAAAAGCCACAGTGGTCATTAACAAAGGTGATGTCATTATTAAATTCTTGGGCCTCCCTGGGATCGCCAGGGCCATGGAGACTCGATTGCAGTCCTTACCAAGCTAGTGAACAGTTGCCTGCCTAATGGCGTCTAATGACAGTGCTCAGTCTCCAGGGTGAGATGATTTCCTGCAATAGGATCAGAAATGTGTAGCACTGTGCTTGCAAAGCTGGTGGCCAGTGCTAGGGTCTTATGAACTGATGACTGTGGGCTTTGATGAAGAAAAAGGCTGGACCCTTATGTGTGGAGAGCACTCTGAGAAGTCTCTGTGAGTCAGTCTTTCAGAGTGGAGCCTTTCTTACAGTTCCAGCAGTCCTTCTGAGGGGAGGAACAATTCTTTTGGATTTTCTTAAGCTGAGTTGTCATTATTATTTTACAAACACAAGGGGAGCCTGGTATTTGTAGCTTTGGGACCCCCAAGTTATAAAACAAAGAGGAAATTGGGAGTAGCCAAGGAGCCTAACTTGTATTCACTTTTTTCCCCCTTTTTCTCTTTTTTTCCGCTCCTTCATCACCATTCCCATCCCAAATCACACTTTCTGAGGCCCATCTCACCAAGGTCCTGGCAGGGGGCATGCACACTATGGTGGCAGGACTGTAGCCTGTGATCAATTCTTGGTTCCACTCCACCACTTACCTCTAGGGGAAAAAAACGGCCACACCAAAACTATTGGTTAATTATTAAATAATTATCATCCTGATTTAAGAAACAATAAAATATGAGGCATAACTTTGCAATTTCAGGAGCATTACCTAACCTCTCTTGCTTAGCCTTTTCATTTATAAAATGGAGATTGTAAAACCCCCTGCAATGTGGATGTAAGAAAAGTAGAATAAAATTAGATATACATCAGGTTCCCTTCTGTAAAGCTGACCATAGCAACAGCTCTAAGGTGAGGGTGCTCAATATATGGGCTTGATCTCCTTGTCCTTATTTAACTCCCTGTAAAAGAGCTTGTAGTGATTGTAGATGAGATAGTTTTCAGTTGGTGGAGGAATAAGAGATGCTCTCATGCTCCCTCCCTTTTACAAGCTTCTCCTCCCCAAGAAATTCTAGGGAAAGCTAGATTCCCATCAGCTTAATTTAGGCCTCACTTATGACCCACACACACTTCTAGGAGAACCTCAAATTACTTTGGGCTCAGTAACCAGAGTTGTCTCAAGTATCATCAGACTTGAATACAATGGAGGTCATATTAACAGTGCTAATTTACTTACTTAGTTCATTGTTTTCAGCTCCCTAAACAATCCCCCTATGAGGGCTGTGGTCCCTTCCCTATTGATGTCCACACCCATGGAGACACTCAGGCTTGCCACCACCTCTGTTGCCAAGGCCCTTGATGGGGAAGCTGAGGCAGTGCCGGGCAAACCCGCACATTGGCAGAGCCACTCTGAGTTCTACACAGAAGAGTCTCTTTCCACTATGTGCTGCATCTTATCATTTTGGGATGAAGTTGGGGCAGCTTGTGTCCCTCTGTCTCACAGTGTCCCTTATGAGGACAGTTCCTATAGCTGCTGCCAGAAGACGCTGTCCCTCTAGGACTTACCTGGGCCAAGAAGCAGATGCCATGACATCCTATTTATTCCCTGTCTCTCCTGCCAGTACACAAACCAGAAAATGTTGTTCTGTGAAAGACACTGGTGAGAGAATAAAAAGACAAGCCACACACTCAGAGAAATATTTACCCAACATATGTCTGATATGGGACTTGCATTCAAAAAATGCAAAGAATTCTTTTAAGACAGTTTTACTGAGCTGTAATTCACATACCATACTATTCATCCATTTAAAGTGTACAATTCAGTAATTTTGAGTGCTAAATAAATTTAATTTTTTAGGTTGTTGTAAAGTACATATAATAAAATTTCCCATTTTAACCATTTTAGGTATACAGTTAAGTGGCGTTAAGTCTATCCACAATGTTATGCAACCATCAACACTATCCATTTCCAAAATCTTTTCACCATCTCAAACAGAAACCCTGTAGCTAGCTATTAAATAATTTGCCAGTCCTCCCACACCCAGACTTTAGGAATCTCTAATCTACTTTCTGTCTCTATGAATTTGCCTATTCTAGTTATTTTACATAAGTTGAATCATACAACATTTGTCCTTTCATATCTGGGTTATTTCATGTAGCATAAATTTTCAGGGCTCATTTATGTAATAGCATGTATTAGAACTCCATTTCTTTTTGATGTTTGAATAAATTTTCATTGTACATGTTTTCTTTATCCAATCAGATGTTGGTGGACACCTAAGTTGATACCACCTTTTGGCTGTTGAGAAAAATGTAAGCTGAACTCTTTCTCCCAGGGCTTTTATTGAGCTTTATAACATAGGGATATACAGCATACATGTATAGCTTATCCACCCATGTCAAGCAGTGCTGATTACAAAGAACAGATGCTCTCTACAGATAATAATTCAAGGAGCACAGAGACCTGCTTCAGGTCAGGGTCTGCTAGATAAGATGATGCCAAGTGGGTACAAAATGAGGGTGCATAAGTTCAACCTAAACATCTGGTGTACATACATTAATCTAAAACTAGTCAAAGTAGAGCAGGCTTCAAAGGATATAATGCATTCCTCAAGGCCTAATTCCCCAGGATCCCCTTGGTGCTGGTACCGATCTTTCTGCATTCCCAGTTTTCCCGTCAAGTCTTACAGGCCTGTCTTCCCAGGCCTTGCTTGGGCAGGGTCCTAGTCTCCTATACCACAGAAAGAGATCCCTGACAAGGAACCACTAAAATATTTTTACATAGAGACTGTAACACTTTACATTCCTACCATCAATGTACAAAGGTTTCAGTTCATCCACATCATCGCCAATGCTTGTTATTTGCTGTTTGTTTGTTTCTTTTATTCATTTACAGCCATCTTAATGGGTGTGAATGTTATCTGATTATAGTTTTGATTTGCATTTCCCTAATGACTAATGGCACTGAGCTTTTTATCATGTGCATTGGTCATTTGTGCATCTTCTTTGGAGAAGTGTCTATTTGAGTCATTGCCTATTTTTTTTCTTTTTTTCATTTTTTAAATTAACTTTTTGCTGTTGTATTATTGTTTCATTTCCTCCCCATTGCTTGCTCCATCATTAGCTGTTATTTATTTTTTTAAATGGGGTTGTTTTATTGTGTTGTAGCAATTATTTATAATTTATGGATATTAAACTCTTACCAAATACTAGATTTGCAAATATTTTCTCCTTTTCTTTTTTCTTTTCTTTCTTGATAGGGTCCTTTTATGCACAAAAGCTTTTGGAGGAAAAGGATTTATCTAATTTTTTCTTTGTACAATAGCTGGTTCTTTTGGTGTCATATCTAAGAATCATTTGCCAAATCCAAGGTCATTAAGATTTACCCCTATGTTTTCTTCTAAAAGTTTTTATGAGTTTACCTCTTATAGTTAGGTCATTGATTAGTTTTAAGTTAATTTTTGTATTTTATGTGAATCAGGGCCCAACCTTATTTATTTATTGCCTGTTGAAATCCAGTAGGCCCAGCACCATCTCTTGAAGATTCTTCACCTTATGTGCTATTGCTAAATGAAAGAAACTAGTATGTATGATTCCAATTGTATGACATTCTAGAAAAGTCAAAACTGTAGAGACAGACAGCAAGGAATACAAACAAGCAAACAAAAGACAAAAACCTCATTAGTTGCCAAGGAGAGGAAGGAGAGATGGATAGGTAAAGCAGTTAAAGCTCATAGGATTTTTAAAACAATGAAACATTTTTGTATAGTATACTATAATGAGAGATACATGATATAATGCATTGTCACAATTTGAATCTAACTGTATCACAAATGCATGATTCAACCTCAGTGAAGGGGGTAGAAACAAAGTGCTCACCTGAGCAACTTTGAAAATGAATGGAGTTTATCAGACTAAAGACAAAAGGAACTGCACATAAGCAAGGTACTCTAATTGATAATGTTGTTTCCCATTGTGGTACAAGTTAACGATTTTGATACTGCTCTGCGTGTATACTGAAACAATAATTAAGTAAATGGATAGCAGATGATGGGAGCTAAATTTGTCAGTGTTAGCATAAGAATTTACAGATTAGCAATGTGATGAGGCCAGAATAATCCATGTGGTAATGAATTAGAGTTAGAGACATTAATGTGATTTTACATTTAGCTCAATATAGATTTATTTTCTAGCTGACAGCTGAGAGGGACTAGAAATAATGAAACCTCAGCAGTAAAAAGCACAAGTAATAAGCAGAGCCCAGATCTTGGTTTCTAGCACCATGCTCCAAGAAAGAAATCAGGCCTTTTGGAAAAAAATAAAGGCTGATTCTAGGACTGAGACAGGCAACATGTAAGCTGAGCCTGCAACATCTTCAGTAGCAGGAAGAAAGAAGGGAAGCAGGAATGGGGGGAGGGGGAAGGCAGGGAGGGCAGAAAAGAAAGGGAGAAAGGGGAAAAAGGAAAGGAATGGGAGAAATCATGGGAGTACAGGACACAGGAGTCAACTGAAAGAATTCCCAGTGATCAATTGGGTGAAACAATTTGAGCAATAAAATAAATAAAGCATTATTGAATTATAACCTAAATTATAAAATAAATATCCATGATATAAGCAGATAATTGAATGGGGGAGAAGAGACCAATCTTCCATGCAGAAGAATTACAAAAAAAAGGAGTAACTTGACATTGGAGAAACCTGACAAGCTCTGATTCAGCCAAGTGATGAATATATCAAATTGATAGTATGTGTCTTCATCTAATATCATAGAAATGACATTTTACCTCTGTGGTCTTCCTACACACACACACAGATTCTATTTATGAAAAAAATAAGGCTCTGGCTGGCAGCACAGTGGATAAGGTGCCGGCCTGCGAATCCAAAGGCCGCTGGTTTGATTCCCAGCCAGGGCACATAACCAGGTTGTAAGCCAGGTCTCCAGTCAGGTCCTTAGCTGGAGGCAGGTGAAAGGCAACCATACATTGGTGTCTCTCTCCCTCTCTGCCTCCCTCCCGCTCCCTCTCTCTGAAAATAATAAATAAAATCTTTAGAAAAAAAATAAATAAATAACAAGAAAAATCAGAGAAACTGACAGCCAAGAAGGGCCTAGGGAGACTTAATGACTAAATATGATGTGGATCCTGGATAGGATCCTGAAGCAAACAAACAGAAAAGGGACATTAGGTAAAAACCAAGGTAATCTGAGTAAACCATGCACTTAATAACACTGTATCACCATTAATTCATTAAATCTAATGAATGTAGCACGCTGATGTAAATATTATTAATAGGGGAAACTGGATGAAGAGAATCTAAGAATGAATCCAGGCTATCTTACCAATGTTTTCATAAATGTTATGTGTTCAAAAAACTTAATGTAAAGCAACAAAAACAAGTCAAAACCTGACAGTGTAGGTATTTTTCCCATTTTTTTCCAGGAGGAAGCTGAATCCCAGGAGAGTAAAGTAACTAGCACAGATGCTGGCTCCTTAAAGGGCAGAGTGGGGTCTGAGCGCGGGCCCTTCCTGTTGAGTCACGCCAACTGTCCCTGTTCTGTTCCTTGGTTTCCTGCGTATCCATTCATGTGTGTGTGTTTCTTTCCTGTTCTCCCAGGGGATGGCCTTCACACTTGAAGAAAGGCTGCAGCTTGGAATCCACGGCTTAATCCCCCCCTGCTTCCTGAGCCAGGACATCCAGCTCCTCCGGATCATGAGATACTACGAGAAGCAGCAGACTGACCTGGACAAGTCAGTGCCCAAAGGCTACTCTGCCTGCCTGAGCCCTGGGCTCAGCTGTTTCCTGCAGTCTGCAGCGTGTTTTGTACACTATTTAGCCGGGAAAAGCTCAGAGCCTTTCCAAGAAATCCCAAACCCAGCCCTGCCTTCCAAGGGGGTGACGATCTCCCTGAGGCACAGGGCTTGTTAGGACTAAGGCAGTCGGCAGGTTCTGGGAGGACTGGGAAGAGAAACTGAAGTCCAGTCAGTGGGATCTGAGAGGGCCCCTGGGAAGTGGTGCGGACTGAGTCAGCCCCAGAGCCCCGATAAGACGTCAGGAGCAATGGGTTCCCTGATGGCATTTCACTCTGGGGAAAAATGAAGTGAAGAGGTAGGGACAGGTATGTTAAGGAAGTGACACAGGGCCCAGGTTCCTGAAACAAGAGGAACATGGTAGAGAAGAGAGAAAACGGACAGGGATGCCATGGGAAGGACTTGGTGTGTCATATGTTGGAGGCTTATGGGGAGCAGCTGGTAACCCTGCCACCCTCTTGGTTCTCCTCAGTGGGAACATAGACATGAAGAGCCAACTGGCAATGACAGGGTCAGCTTTACTAAAGAAGGCAGTGGCCCCTGGGTCACATGGCAAAGCCAGGAATTGAACACAGGTAACGGGTTCTAGAATGAGTGTTTTTAACACCTCTGCTACGCCACAGCTCAGAGGCATCGGAGCTTAGAGGTTACAAGATGAGACTTTAATAATAGAATGAATTCAAATCATCATTCTACCTCTTTCCTTTTTAAGATTTTTAAAATTTAGTTATTTTTAAAGAGAGGGGAAAGGAGGGAGAAAGAGAGGGATTGAAACATCGATATCTGAGAGACAATTGGTTGCCTCTTGCACACCTCCAGCTGTGGACCTGGCCCACACCTCAGGCATGTATATCTTGCCCAAGAATCCAACTGACCACCTTTCACCATTGCTTCTAAGAAGCGGACAATCTCCCCTACCCGTGAAGCACTCAACTCTGTGGATATTACTCACAGAACTCCAAGGCCAGATGGCAACGTGGGCCAAGTATTCCCTTCCTTTGTTTATCCCACTCAGACTGGGTCTAGCCATGTTACCCTGAGAAACAAACCAGAAAGTACACAACGAGTCCAACAAACAACATGTGATGTGCCCTAACTTTGAACAGTCTGATCCTCCTTCTTTTGTTCAATTTACAAAGAATTAAAGTCCGAGTGACATCTTTCCTAAAGCTACTAAACTATAAAAATTAAAGTCAGAAACCCTTCCCTCCTCAGTTTGTTCCTGCTAGATGGACATCATGTATATACCTGTGAAGATATGCCGGGCTGGGGGTGGGAGATGTGTCTGATCCTGGGAGCTCCCGAGGGCTTGCTGCAGATGCTGTGTTGACTACTCTGACCCCTCATTCCCAGGGGCCCCTCATTTCAGCGGGTGCTTGGAGAAATGCTAAGGAGGCTCCCCGCTTCTTTTGGATAGGGGCAGTTGTGTGCTGGTAGATGTTTAATAACTGGTTCTGGGGCAGGGGGTGGGGAAGCCCTGATTTATAGTATTTGCCCATTTTCATGGTGTAAATAATCCCACCCTGACTGATACCAGGTTAACAACCTGATATCACTGACTGCAAAACTGGAAAGAGATGTATACAAATGGCTACTGGGTAAGGAATTCTTATACTGGTAATGAGTTGTGATCCTGGCTAGTCTAAGCATAAATCCTTCCTCCTTAAAATATCTTCTAAAACACCATTTTTCATTCTGGACCAGTGCTTTTGCTGGAGAAGAAGGGGCTGAGGGCCCAAAATGTCACAAGACTTTCAGCAAGTCACATAGCTAGTAAACAGCAGAGCTGGGATTCAAACCCAGAACCCTGACACCACACCCTGGGGCCATTCCATTGTCAGAGAACCTCACCCCATTCCAGCACCTCAGGTGCCTCCCTACTCTCTCCCAAACTGCAGTCCAGAAAGGTGGTGATATCAGCAGTCACTTGTCCCTCATTGTGAATTGCAAACCCTGAAGTGTTGGCGAATTTTATCTCCCAGAGATTTTTGCATTTGTAGGAGTGTGAATGAAAGGCTCTATTCCTGACTTAGCAATTTCAGGCTTCGGGGAATAGAGGAGAGATTCTGGAGGAACACACTTTCTGAAATCACTTGGTACTCAGCCACTTGTGAGCACTGCTTGTGACAGGAGCCAGCCCCGTCTGGTAGGCAAGGCCAGTTCATGAAGCACTGGGTGCCCTTGACCCTACTCCACCCTCAGAATGTTACTATTCTATTTCATTTACTAATAATACCATAACTAACCATCTTGCACAGAGGTTGAGAGTGCAGATTCTGCAGTCTGCCACCTTGAGTCCCCTTTGTCTCTCAAATAGGAATTGTAGCACCTACCTCACAAGTCATTGTGAGTGTTAAGTTAGTTCATATAAAATACTTAGAACAGGACCTACACCATGCATGATAACAATCACCATATGGCAGGTACTATTCTTTGAAGTTCATAGATGCTGAGATCCACACTTGGGGAGATGGGTGATTTGCCTGTGAACGTGGCTGAGTGGGAGCACTGGGTCTTTACATGAGTAGCCTCCCCGGCTGCCACATAGGCTGCTCATGTGAACAGCATGGCTCTTGTCTCCCTCTCCAAGGTACATCATCCTCATGACACTCCAAGATCGGAATGAGAAGCTCTTCTATCGTGTGCTGACGTCAGACGTGGAGAAATTCATGCCCATCGTGTACACGCCCACCGTGGGACTGGCCTGTCAGCAGTACGGCCTGACCTTCCGAAGGCCCCGGTGAGCCATCTGGGGGCCAGGGGCTCAGGGAGGGGGTGTCTTGTAGAGGGCAATCAATTCTTTCTGCTGGCCTCTGAAGTCTCTGAAGGTTACATCCTGATCAGGCCAGGAGGCCAGCAGGCCAGCAGGGAGACATTAGATTCTAAGCCCTTGCTCAGAAAATGACCCCATAAGCAGAGATTTGCACCGAGAGAGTGTCCAGCAAGGAGATAGCAGAGCTTCTGCCTAATGTTATCCAGAGTTGGCCTGAGAGGCATTTCTGATACTTTTCTCTCATTATCTATCTAACAGCTCCCCCGCTACCCAATACTTCTCTGGTCCTCTCCAAAGTACCGACAGCTCTATCGCCTGTTGGGGCCAATGAATAATGGAGTGTTGGATAGCAAAAACTAAATTATTCTGCCAACTCTAAGCACCAGTATTCCTTCCTTTGGGCTGGATTTAGATTCCACTTGAAAAGTCATTTATTAGGCAACGATCTGGCACTACATTTTCTTTTAGAGCCAACGAATTTGGGGGTAATTTTTCAGAGGCTGCTTTTTTTTATGATGAGTTCAGAATACGTACCTATTTTAAATAAAGAGGGTAGAAGGGGAGGATTTTCCAAAGGTCCTCAGTGCAAGGTGCCTGGTAATTATCAACATACAATTCCAGCATTCATGATGCAGGAACCACCTGGGTTTATTATATATAATGGGACATTGGTTTTGTAAGTGTTAGAATATGTAAATGTGCTATGAACTGTGCACAGGTGTGTCATTTACATTTATAGAGAACTTATAAATCTGTTTATAAATTGTGTGCCATGTGAGGAACATGGAATCATGGATCTAGAACATCTTTTGTTAACTTGGATAAGCAGTCCTCCAGTTCTGAAGCCAGCATTTGCGGTGAGCACTGCATACCAATCACTGGCACCCCAGATGTCTGCTGTCATTCTTTCCTGGTCCTGCTGCTACCTTCATATCAGGCCCTGCTTTGGTGGGAGTGCCCAGCTGTTGAAGCAGACTTATCACTAAGAACAGCCATGCTTCTGCAGTTCTGTTGGGGGGTACCTTGGAGCAGTTCTGGTGTTCCACTTGCCTCTTTCAACAGGAAAGAGATGCCTGTTCTTTCATGCTGATCCCCAAAATCAGTACTGGGAGAGACATTGGGAGCTGATGGGACATATCTAAGAGTCACAAGATCCTATTTACCTCCCAGTTCTTACTCACAAACCACTTCCAGGTCCTCCCTCCTGCACAGTGCTGGTCAGCTCCAGTCATTCCCTCCTCCAAGGCCATCAGCAGCCGCCAAGGCCTTCGAGAAACAAGTCCAACCCATTGACAAAACTAAACCTGTCATAGCCCAGCTCGTACTTAGAAATCCCTTGTTCTAGCTACACTGACCTACTCGTCATGCCCAAGAACACCTGGTGTTCTCCCGCTCCATGCTTTTGCACACATGGTCTCCTCCGCTTCAAACTCCTACATTCTCTCCTGTCCTCATTCTCGATCCATCAAAACTGAGGCAATCCTTCAAAGTCCACCTGAGTCAGCTTCTCTGTGGAATCCTCCCTGGTCCCCTCAGTCTCCTGCACAATCAATTACACATGCTTCTAGTCCATAGTTTTATTTTTGGTATTATACTGTATGTTTTTAATTATTGGTGTACCAGCCTCCTCTACTAGAACACTATAGTTTCTTGAGTGGGCAGGAACATGTCTGATCTATTTGTGTCTTTGAGACCAGTGCTTGGCAAGTAATTGCCTCTCAGGTGGGGAAGTAGCATTCTGTGCTGACCGGGATTTTAGCCTTCTTGACCTTGGACAAGTTGCTTATCCTCTTCCTGCCTTAATTTCCATATTTATGAAATGGAGGTAATAATACCTTCTACATCAGATAATCATTCTGAGGGTAAGATGTGATGGTGGACAAGTGTAAATGGCATAAATATGTCTGTTTTCCTTCAGTAACTACTATAGAAGCAAGGAAAGAAGAATGGATAGATGTAGAGTCATATTATGCATATGCACTGTTAAGTTTGCCCCAAGAAAAGAGAGTCATTGAACATACACTGAACTAACACGTTTGACACAGATATGATTTGGCTCTTCTAAAATGCAGTGTGACCTGAAGAGGTCCCTTAGCCCTAATGGCTCAGCCCTGCTCACTGCCCCTGATGGCTTGCTGCGCAGACCTTATGGAACTGACAGGCCACCTCACTCCCACCTCCCACTCCCAGGCTGTATGGAAGCTCTCCTTTCACAGACTCTGTGCATTAGATTGTGGGTTTTGTGGTTGGTTCCAGGCAAACCAGTATCAGGGTCAAAAACTGGCATCTGCAATAGGCTCATAAAGGTAGAATTTGCTTATAGAGCCCACTCCATAATCCAGGGAATACACAAGATTAAATTTGAATTCATGGACATTTACGGAGCAGCCTCTAGGTGCTGGGTATCATGGAGACACTGTGAAGTTATCCCAAAGAACAAAATACAGTTTCTGACCTCGAGCAATTTACCAGCGGAGTGAGGGAGCAGGCAGTAATGATGTAAGCTAAATATAGTATACGTTACAAGGAAATAGGACATTTAATAGGGACAAGGAATCACAGGGATGCAAGGGAGAGGAAAATTTATTTTCTCTGTTGGCGGCAGGAATGCTTTACAGAAGAGGTGACATTTGAACTGGTCCTGGAAGGTTGAGGAGAAATTCCATAAATAGAGAAGGAGGTGTTGTTTTACAGGCTGTGCAGACACCTGGGGAGTCAACTTCCTTGGGGGTCTTCCCATATCCTGTGCCTGGATAGGAAGGTAAGGGGAGAGGAGCTAGGTCTTCACACCCATTGGCTTGGAATGGAGCCTCCCTATGTCCTATAATGTTAGTCTGGTAGCAATGTCTCCCATCTTATAGGTGAGGATTTTCAGGTGGCCAATGGAGAGGAACTTGTCCAAGATCACAATTGGCAAGCAGTTGGTGAAATCAGAATTGTGACTGTGGGAACTGGGGAAAGCCACACTAAATAGGAGGCATTTGAGCTGGGTCATGAAAGCTGAATGCAACGAATTGAGACAAAAAGTATTTGTCTACAGTGACTCAAGCAGGCCCATCTCCCTCTTGCTACATGTATGGCCTCCGGGACCTCAGGGTGGGTGAAGCGGGAGAGTGGAGGGTCTGAGTAGGAGAATTAACCAGGGGAAGTTCTTCCCACCACTTGGGGGTTGGATTAATGGGGAGCTGTTGGAGACTCAGGCCTTGGCCCCATTGGTGGTCTTCCAATGGGTGAGAGACGGAGAGGAGCGTGGCAGTAGAATGGAGGTCCCTGTGGGTGGAAATGGGGCCTTGCCAGCCACTTGAGTCCAGAGGACCCAGTCAGCCCTGAGTGGGTACAGAAGGTGCTACAGAAGCGGGGCACGTAGCGTGGGAAACAGGTGTGCCATCCCACATGGAACCCACAAGTGAGCTGGGCCCGGGAGGAGAGCATACTGATGACTGCTTGCTAAAGGCCAAGTACTATCCTAAAATCTTTTCATGTATTAACGTGTTTAATTACTACAACCCCCCCATAAGAAGTGGGTACTATACTCATTCCATTTGTAGATGAGAAAACTCTGTCACAGAGAACTAACTCTCTCAAGTCACAGAGCTCATAAGCTGCAAACGGGACTCAAACCCATGCATTCCCAACCAGCGTGTGGGCAGGTAGCCAT
This sequence comes from Noctilio leporinus, assembly GCA_004026585.1. Lineage (NCBI taxonomy): Eukaryota > Metazoa > Chordata > Mammalia > Chiroptera > Noctilionidae > Noctilio > Noctilio leporinus. Next base: position 237,009 of record PVIW01002123.1, read on the forward strand.
CCCCTTTGCTGCCTCCTGTTGTCTGCGGACTGTGCACATTTTCAATGGGCATTCAGGGCAGGGTGTCCCTGCAGCTCCAAGAATGTTGGATGGCCCAGCGGTCTCAGGTGGGGATTGCTAGGTAGCCTCTCCTGGGAGGGAAGGATGCAGCCAGGTTCTTGGGCCCCAGGCTGGGTGGGGCTGAAGCAAGTGGTCTTGAATTTGTCACTCTCGGTATATAGCCTTCTGGAGTATGTTTTGCGCGAACTCTTCTTCAGGTGATTACCCAATTAAGTCATTTGACGTGTGACATTTTGAGCTGTTGCTCCGGGTTTCCATTTGGCTGCTTTCCAGGTGTTGATTCCACACCTGCCTTGCTCCTGAGAGAGAAATGAGAGTTTGGGCTCCACCCCAGCCTAGAGCTTTATCTGAGGCCTGGCTGAGCATGGGTTTACAGATCAGTGTCTGAAAGGAGGACAGTCCCCAGGCCAAAACCAGGGAGGGAGCCAGCCCTCGATTTCTGAAATGATAAGCATTCCTGCCAGCTTCCCTGGAACAATGGAGTCCTCTGTGACAGAGCTTGCCTGCCCCCAAAGCTAATCAGACCCAGCTGATGCTCAAGTGGAACCTCCAAAATATGCCTGGGGCTCAGCATCGCCAGGGAGATACCAGAGTGTCTCAGGGGCGCCTGATATCCCTGGATAGAGGAGGCGCAACAGAAGGTTCTGGGCTGTGTGAAGCCCCTGCCCTGTCCTGCTTCTCTCCTGGTATAAACTCTGCATGTACCTTCATGGGCCAGGGGCCTGGCTAGCTTGGCTTGAAGGCATGCCCCCTGAAGGTCATTAGTCTGTGACTTAAAAGAAATGTGAGGCTGGATAGGAGGCCAGGATGGAATTCACCCACGGAGGTAGTTTTCTGTCCAGTGTGAGTGAATCCTCTCCCCACCCCAGGCCTCCTGCCTCTGGGCCAGATCTGTCTTTACCCTCCTGGTGCTCTGGGGCTCCCAGCAATGTGCACAGGCCTGCAGACCGAACATTGTCTCCAGCCTGTGTGTGGGGCCCAACCTTCCTGGGCGATGAGGGTGGTGGAAGGAGCACAGACTTCAAACCTAAGAAGGCTTGGCCTTGAATCCCAGCTTCTGGGGACTTTTGACATTAACTTGTGAAAAATGGGAATAAAGCCCACTCAAGCGTCTGCTTGTGAGGATTTCCTGAGACTCGGCTTGAAAAGGGCCCAGTTCATCTAGGCGCCCAGCAGCTGTGATCTAGCATCTGACTCAGTCCACCCACCCAAGAGTTTGAACTGTAAACCAACAGGGCATCTCAGTCCTCTAAAATGCCTCCAAACACTGTTTTTGATTCCCACCCTAAATAATTGGCACTTGTGCTTTCCCAGACACAGGTGAGGACTTAGAGGCTGTGAAGAGTTAGATGGGTGGGGGTGGGGGAGTGGTTTCGCCAGTTGGAGGCTCTGTGGAAGATACCTGGAGACGTATTTGGATTTAAACAAAGCCAGCTGCTGTCAGCCCCAAGCTAGGCTGCTCTCTTCCCCGCAGACAGGTGAGTTTCTGCACACGGCCCAGAGGCATGCACACAGGATAAGAACCACTTGCATTTATTAAACACTTATGGTGCCTTGTGGTGGACTTGAGGCTACCTACTTTGCGTACTTTCTCTCTCAGCCCTACAACAATCCCACAAAGTACTCTCTGCAGATGAAAACTAAGGCTGACTTTCTAAGACTTTGCAGCTGACTCAGAGCCAATTTCCCATGTTTTTACTGCATTCACAGTCCAGGTTCTGGTGGCCCATGATGCCTCGGAAATAGATACCTGCCTTCTAGCCTTCACATCAACTCCCTTGAGTGACCTGACTACATTTGAGGGGGTGGGGGGCTGACCCGCGCACACATGCACCCCGCACCCCCCCCACACACACACAGTAGGCTGTGGTGGATGGAGCACTAGCACTGGAGTCCAAAAGGATGGGTCAGCACCCCCATCAATAGCCAGGTGGCCTTGGAGCCCAGCTACCCCACCCACCTCCTCAGGCCTGGATCACAGGAGCTGCCTACCTTGTGGAGATGTTGTGAAGGTCCGATGAGCCTGTGCTTTATCAACTGTGAGGTTCCTCCTCGCAAGCTTGAAGGGGATTATTTTTCTTACCTCTTCTCCCTCTCCCTAACCCCCAATTAAAGGGTGTGGTTAAGGTTCAACTCACTTCTCACTCACTACATCTAGTGAGACTTTGCCTC